>LBNU01028216.1:55464-70836 GCA_014162995.1 Artemisia annua | reverse complement strand
TTTGGATATTGGTTCCTCTACCAGATGGGAAGTATGCAATTGGGACAAAATGGATTTTGAAGATAAAAGGGATGTAAGGGGTATAGTGGTCAAAAACAAAGCAAGGCTGATAGCTCAGGGGTTCAGGCAGGAAGAAGGGATAGATTATGATGAGGTTTTTGCACCAGTTGCTAAAGTAGAAGCCATTAGGATTTTCTTGGCCTATGCATCTTATATAGGCTTTATGGTTTATCAGATGGATGTGAAAGGTGCATTCTTATATGGTGAGATTGAAGAAGAAGTCTATGTCACTCAACCCAAAGGTTTTGAAGACCCAGATCATCCTAATTATGTTTATAAGGTTGTCAAAGCTCTTTATGGCCTCCATCAGGCACCAAGAGCTTGGTATGCTAGACTCTCAGCATTTCTGCTGAAGCATGGATACAGAAGGGGTGTCATTGACAAAACACTCTTCCTTAAGAAGAATTCCAGGGATATTATACTTGTGCAAGTTTATGTGGATGACATTATCTTTGGATCCACTAATGAAGCTTGGTGCAGGGAATTTGAGAATTTAATGAAGGGTGAGTTTCAGATGAGTGCCATGGGGGAGCTTACTTTCTTTTTGGGTCTACAAGTTAAGCAGAAACCAGATGGTATATTTATTAGTCAAGATAAATATGTGAGGGACATTTTGAAGAAGTTTTGTAACACCCCCAATTTCGTGATACGCAGCGGAATTCAAACTGGGTGTTACTTCATGGCACAACAGTTATAACAATAGAAAACGAACTCTAATTGAGTTGTTTTAAAAGATTTATCATTCGAATTATATAAATACCAGAGTTTACAAAATGAGGTCCCAGATGGTTCCATGTTTACAAATTACATTAAATGAGTTTTCGAATGATAATAAAATTTATAGCCCTTTTGAATATTCGTGCTTCTCCGTGCCAGCCTCTAACATCATGGACCTGAAATACATGCTTAAATTGTCAACACAAAGGTTGAGTGAAATTCATAGAGTTTAATAAATGGATGAACACAATATATTGGTAGTGTGAGTTAATTAGACTCATACTCATGGTTGGAAAACAAAACAGTTATTATTATTCACTGAGCTCATGCAACCAAAACGTTAACAGGTACCAATATCAATCGGTGGAGTTACCCCGGTAGGTACTTTGCCGTCATACCTAAGTCTCAAATATTAGTGTATTTGTTTGAACGTACTTGGTCAATACAAATGGGATTCGACAATCCCAATAGGCCTATTCACAATATCCGCGCTCACTACTAATAGTGATTAAATGGTTCATGATAAGGGGTCTTGGATTGGCAAGGATGGTACTTAGTGACAATAAAACAATTGGATAATCATACAATTTAAAGGCATTGTGTTTGGTTGAAAATAATAGCATGTATTCCCCCAAAGGTTTGTAAAACAATTAAGTAATGGAAAGTGGGGCTACGAACTCACCGTGAGTTGGATGATGTATAATGAGAATGATGGATATGCCGTGAAAACTTCTACGAGCAACCTAGAATAATTGTTGCAACTTAGGTTTGGAATAATGTCTAAGAAAACATAAACGAACCTATATATGTCCCTATATTGTTCATGATGTAGTACTTTGATAGGTTGTGTATGTTGTTATATAGAAACGGTTTATGAAACATGTTTAGTTTATATCTTGTACTACCGTTCGGGCCGTCATAATTCAGAGGTCATGTAGTAAACGTTCGAGGAGCTAGGCCACTTTAAATCGTAAATCCAGCAACTCGTCGATCCGTTTACCCAAATGAAACCCCTCACATGAAGTTCCCTAGTGTTGTAGTATTTGATAGAAAATATATCTTTAAAAGTTACATGTCCGAATAGTTGAATAAACTTAGGAAAGTTTATTTTGAATGAAGATTGTTATCTTTATAAGTTTCTTAAGTCTAGTACGGATGTGATATTACTTGTGAAATCTCATGGTCTATCGATGGAGTAGATCCAAATTGTTTTGTTTTGTTAAGACTAAAACTTTAGTCAATGATTTCGGTTTAGAAAGCTTTAAGGTCTTAGCCGTGGCCTTCCCGTGGCTTTGGTCAAGGCTACCATGGTCTTGAGACTCATCCTTGGCCTTAGCCATGGCTGTGGTATCGGCTTTAAGGTCATTAGACCTCTTGGTTTTACTTAGCCATAACCTACATGGTACTTTGGGTATTAAAAAGGGCTGTTAAGAATTTGAAGAAAAATATCACTCGTTATGCGTTTTCAGGGTTCGAGCTTCTTTAATCCTAAATGAAAACGTCGTTCCGGACAACTTTCGTGTTTTAACTTTTTGATGAAACGGAGCAGAAGTGCCTCGTTTAATTAGGTCAGATCGCTTAACAGTAGCGTATCGGCAGTTTTGGTCTTTCCGGTTTAATAACTTCATTTTGCCGTATCTTTTGACTCATGTACTCGTTTTAGGTGATTCTAATTGCTATGTTTTCCTTTTTAAGTCCTCTACCACTGTATGTAATTGTCCAATATCATGTTTATACCATCTTGGTCGTATTTCTCAATATAAGTCACTAGTTTTCTTGTTTACTTAACATAGGTTAACATATAGTTTCCATAACTTGTTTTAAGAGTTTTTATACATCATGAACATAACAAAAAGACCATATATAGAATGAATGAAACATAATAAGCATGAAAATGATATTGAGCAAGAAAGTGTATTAGGGTTTCTTACAACTTTTGGCTTTCTAATGAAAGGAAATTAAGAACAAGGATAGGACTTTGATTGATCAAGAACTAGCTTCCTACTTCTTTGATTTACTTGGAAAAGCACTTGAAGACTTCTACTAGAACTCTTCTTGTGTGGATGAAAGATCACCAAAAGATGGAAGAAACAAGGACTTTGGATCAATCAAAGCTTTACAAGAGCTTTGGAATTGATATGGAACTTGTATTATTGAATAATACTTGAAGTAGAGAGAAAATTATGAATGTGTTTGTGTTTGTGATGATATGAACGACCAAAGGGGAGGGGAGGGAGGTTTATAGCCTTGGTTTAGTCAAAGGAGGTGCCAAATATTTGACTAAACCAAGCTCAAAGCTTTGCAAGGTGTTGCAAGATTAGGCTAAACTTGGAGCCTAAGTCGCAAGGTGTAATGATCTAGTGAAAGCAAGAGATGAAGAGTCTCCAAGACTCTTCCTAGAGTTGTTTAGGATGAGGAGGGGTGACTAGGTGGTTTAAACTTAGTATTATCTAGTTTACGGAGTCAGTTTTCGTTCCGTTAATCGCTAACTGTAAGTCGTTAACTCACGAAACGTAAAACTGGGTATCGTAAAAATACGAAACTTGAAAGAATGATTAAACTTGTCAATATACTCCATAATAAAATATAAAATTAGTGGTAAGTTCCATCGGGTTTCTCAAACCCTGTTAAAACTGGAAACGCGGGTCTAAAACGCGTAATACGTAAAACGTACGAAAGTTGCGTAAAATGGAGAAAAGTAAAATTTAACTTTTCTAATATGATGATAATTAATTAAAATGGCCTATAATGTCTAGACTGGGCTCAGTCTAGTGTCGGTTGGTATTTAATGTCTTTTAGACGTAAAACCGTAAGCCTAAAAATCGAGGAATGATTTATAAAATCAAGGAATGATTTTTGGTCAAAGGAGGAGCGAAAAATATGTTGACTTTTCCAAAAATATAAAAGTTTCTAATCATCTTAGAAAACGCAGTGCAGGTATAGGCTAAGGTTGCGGATAAGTAAAAGTGCTTAAAACGCAAATTTCTGTTTTGTAAGGCACATGGTCTATTTGGTAACATTTTAACTTAATTATCAAAAATTCCCTAATTGATCATGAGTGTACTAAACACTAATCTAATGCGAGGAAAATTGGCGCAGTTGGTTTTCGTTATGCGCAGGGTGTTTAAACGACATTTAAACCAAATGTATAGTTTCTTAATAACTTTTGCGAAAATGATCCTATGAGCGTCAAACTTTTATTTTATCTTGGGAATAATTTATCTCACGAGAATATGAAATAAAAATTTCAGAAATGAATAGTGAAAGTGAATAGTAAAAATGAATAGTAAAATGAATAGTAAAAATTCGGGATTGGATAGTAACCCGAAAATGCGAATTGTTACAAGTTTGGCATGGAAAGTATCAGAACTGCTACTACACCTTATGAAGCTCCTAAACCAAAGAACAACATTGAACCAGATCCTGCTGTGAATGTTCACTTATACAGATCCATGATTGGTTCATTGATGTATTTAACAGCTTCAAGGCCTGACATTACATTTGCTGTGAGTGCTTGTTCAAGGCATCAAGTTACACCACTTACTTCTCACTTGAATGCAGTCAAAAAGATCTTCAAGTACCTCAAAGGCCAACCTAACCTAGGTCTTTGGTACCCAAAAGAGTCCCCTTTCAAGTTGGAAGCATATAGTGATAGTGACTATGCTGGTGCAAATTTGGATAGAAGGTCCACAACTGGAGGTTGCCAATTTCTTGGAAGAAGATTGATTTCTTGGCAGTGCAAGAAACAAACAATAGTTGCTACCTCATCTACTGAAGCAGAATATGTTGCTGCTGCCAATTATTGTGGGCAGGTACTTTGGATACAAAATCAGTTGCTGGATTATGGGTTTAATTTCATGAACACCACAATCTTTATTGATAATCAAAGTACCATATACATTGTTAAAAATCCAGTTTTTTACAATAGAACAAAGCATATTGAGATAAGGCACCACTTTATAAGAGATGCATATGAAAAACATTTGATAAAAGTGGTTAAGATTCACATAGATAATAATGTGGCAGATTTATTGACTAAAGCTTTTGATGGACCTAGGTTTCAACACTTAGTTGTCCACATTGGGATGGTTAACCCTTAAATGCAAAGTTTGAGGGGAGGCATAAGCCTCAGGGGAGGCATATGCCTCAGGGGAGGATTGATTGTTATTGTAAATATTGTATATTTTAGGTTGCTAACACTAACCATCTAATGTGTTTCTTAGCATATTAGTTTGTTTGTTTGGTTTGCTACTATGTGTCTGTTTTACAGAATACAGCTGTGTGTAGTTGCTAGTTTGGATTGTTTGGAACAAGGTCCTGTAAGCTAAAGTTTGTTTCTCCTGATGGATTCATTGTTTCTACTGAAGAAGGATAAAAGAAATTTTCATTGTTCCTGCTGAAGTAAATACAACTAATTCTCATTGTTTCTACTGAAGTGGAATACATGTGATGTTCATTATTTCTACTGAAGAGAAAGACAAGAAGTGCAATGAAGATAAATTCAAGTTGTTCATTCATTCAAGAAACAAGTTATAGCTTACAAACAACTTCAAAAGTAATTAAAGACCATTCCTATACATATTCAACTTCACAAATCCTAAAATCCTATCATCCATATTGCAAAAGCCTGGTGGATATGCATGTCCAGTACGATGAAGAAGCTGAAGATGAAAATTGAAGGATGGATTGATGAAAACGTTGATGATGCTCAAGAACCTATGTTTAGTCCCAGGCAACATCATACCACTTATATTTGGTCTCTGGCAACATCACACAATCTTCTACTCCATTTTCCCCTTTCCCTTTTCCATCACCTCTATCTTTTTGCCTTTTCCCTTGCGTCCATGGTATGAAGCACCAGACCCTGGAGCAGGAAGACCAATCACTACTTCCCGTGATTTTGGAAGTGTAGGGTTAGACTTCCTTGACCATGGTGAAGAAGAGGGTTGTAAAGATGGATTGGCCCCTCTGGTCCTTGTTCGAGAGCAAGAAGAAGCCAATTGGATGAACGAAGAAGAGGGTGGTAACTGATTTCTTTTGGGAGTAGGTGGAGGAATGAAAGATGGGTCTTCATCCTCAGAAGATTCCTCATCAGAGGTTAAATGGAAAGGAGCATTGAGGTTATGCCTCTTTTGCGAGCCTCTTCTTTGGTTTGCCATGGTTTCTCAGGGCATCCGAGTGGATAATAATTACCCCACCCATTGCTCTCAGAAGATGATGATGAATCAGAAGAGATCTCAATAGGATTCATATTTGGAGAATTTTTGGTGGATAATTGTGAGGTTATTGAGAAATTAGGGTTTGATGGTAATTGGGGGTAATTGATAACTATATCGAGTGATTTGGGGATATTTTATAGGCAAAGTCAAGGATTGATGGTAATTAATGCGAGTTCGGTGGCACAGTAAAACTCAAGATATTTACTTACGATATTTTTACACTTGCATTGATTCTGCTGATTGACTATTGATCAGCAGATTGACCATCGTTTCTGCTGAAGGGTTAATTTTGAAAGTTGATGAAGTTATTTTACACGTCAGATATGGTCAACAATTTGTTCCGATATTCTTGGCCATGATTGGGTAACTTCCTTTTATAACCTAATTCGAATCACTTTGCCCAAAATAACTCATTCCCTCATCAACCAATTTAAACCCATTCCCCACTTGATTAATTCATAACCGCTCATCACAAAATCTTCACATGGCATCTCTTCAATTCAAGAAAGATCATAACAAGGTTGCTTTTCTGACTAAGACAAAAAGCCATGAGCAATATGATCCTATGGTAGAGTTTTTGCAGCGTTCCAAGATTCATTATGCTCTAACACATTCTCCTAATGTGATATATGAATCATTGGTGAGACAATTTTGGGCAACTGCTACTAAGAGGTCTGACACAGAGATTGTAGCAACTATTGATGGAGCAGAGTATGTGGTGACTGAATCATTGATTAGGACACAACTACATTTGGATGATGAAGGTGGTGTCTATCATACCAACACTGAAGAAATACTTGTTGGGTTAAGAGATGTTGGCTACCAAAGTACTGCAACAGACATGTGGCACAAGAATCAGTTTTGTCCTATGTGGAGATTTTTGGTGCACACATTACTTCAGTGTATCAGCAACAAGTCAGGAGGATGGGATCAATTCTCTACCCAATTGGGTTGTGGAATAGTATGTGTTTCAAAAGGTTTAACTTATAATTTTTCCAAGTTCATCTTTGATNAAGAATCAGTTTTGTCCTATGTGGAGATTTTTGGTGCACACATTACTTCAGTGTATCAGCAACAAGTCAGGAGGATGGGATCAATTCTCTACCCAATTGGGTTGTGGAATAGTATGTGTTTCAAAAGGTTTAACTTATAATTTTTCCAAGTTCATCTTTGATAATATGATTGAAAATATTCAAAGGAAAAAGCATAAGTTTCTAATGTACCCTAGGTTTTTACAGATTATATTAGGCATAACAACCCAAGAAAGAACTTTTTGTCCCATAGGAGCACTCACAAAGAAAATTTTTGCTTCTATGAGAACTAATTATGAAGGAGCATTTCACCCTCTATTGCCAGCTATGTTGCCACAAGGCAATAATGATGCTGGTGAGGGTAATGCTACTGGTGCTCCACCCTCTCCACATCCTGCTGATGATGGTAATCCATTATCTCCCAGTGTTGCTGCTGATGGTAATCCATCAGTTGCCACTGATGAGGGTCCTTCCATTACTACTGAAGCATCAAATGCTTCTCCTGACCAGCCTCTACCATCACCCATCTCACCTAGACCTCCCACACCACCTATCTCTATTGCTCCTGATGAGCCAGTTCTTGAGGTTGAGGAGACCCTTCAGTCTCTTGGTACACAAGTACCTTTACCTTTTGAACCTGAGATTACTAGACTGCCCACACCTAGTCCTGAAAGAGAGCTTAGTAATGAAAGTATTCCTATATTTGAGCCTATTTCTCCTGAAAGGCCCAATGATGCTCTTATTACCACTGAGCAATCTGCTGGTGGAGCTGAGGACCCTATTACTCTCACAACTGTATATGAATTGCTTAACAGGAATAATAAAGAGGTTTCAGAGATGAGAAAGGAGCTTGCAGATACCAAATCTTCTCTTGGTGCTGAAATTGAAGCTTTGAAAAATAAGGTTCAGGAGTTAGAAGCAAAACTTGGGCAGAAAAGGAAAAGAAGCTTTGTAGTTTCTTCTGATGAAGAACAAGAGGAAAGGCAAATGGATCCTCTTGGATTGTTGGCTGAAGTGGCTCAAATGGCTGATGTTCCTTCTTCTAAAGCTGTTGAATCCTCAAAACAAAAGGAGACTATTCAGTTTAAGAGAAAGAGGCGTAGACAGTATTTGAACAAGGTATCCATGGAGTCTTTTGGAGTACAAAGTGCTGTTG
This sequence comes from Artemisia annua, assembly GCA_014162995.1. Classification (NCBI taxonomy): domain Eukaryota; kingdom Viridiplantae; phylum Streptophyta; class Magnoliopsida; order Asterales; family Asteraceae; genus Artemisia; species Artemisia annua. Next base: position 62,653 of record LBNU01028216.1, on the reverse strand, counting down.
AGGATCTAAGTGCTGTTGTTGATGATCACATTGATACTGAGATACCAATGGTGAATATTACCTCTGATATAAGTCAAGAAGCTTCAGTACCAGCACAACCTTTTGCTACATCTTCAAAAGATTCTTTAGTAGTATTTGTTGCTGGGAGAATTTTTGTGTTGGACTCTAACATTGTTGGTTCTTCTGCTCATGTTGAAGATTCTTCTCCACATGTTTCTCCTGATGCATCTGCTGATGTTCCAATTGTGGATATCTCTCATGATGATTCTTCTGATGAGATATCTCCAAGTGTTCTTGAAGTGGATCTTTCTTGTAAGGGAAAAGATATTTTTGTTGAATAAGATCTTGGTCAAGATTGTGTGACTGACAAGGAAAGATCTGAGCAGGCAAGGATGCTGAAAGAATATGAAGATCTCATGAAGAGTAAGGCATTAATACAAAAGCTTACCAGCTCAGTTTACTTCAAATTTGCCTCCTGAAAGACAAAGAGAATTGGATACCCAATCAATTCATTTTACTGATGAGCAGTGGGATTCTTACACTATGTAAGCTGCTTCCAATCCTACTCTAGCTCAAAGTATTCTAGGAGCTGCTTTTGATAGAGACAATTTTGCTGCACAAATGGTGGCCCTTGGACAACAAAAGAAAAAGGATGCAGCTGACAAGAGAAAAGCTATTGCAGCTCAGAAGGCTAAAGCAAAAAGAGATAGACCACCTACTGAAGCACAGAGGAGGACTTATATGAGGAATGTGGTTTACAATCAGAGTGTAGCTCTTTATACTTCTGGTTTGTCAAAGAAGAAAGTCTGGAATTTGCCTGATTATGAGCTGATAAGGCTGTATAATTTGATTATGAAGCAAATTAAACCAGCTTCTCAAGTGAAAAGGATTGCTGATGCTCTAGTTGCTCCTACTGCCAAAAGATCCAAGATTGTTGAAGAAGTTGATACAACTGCTGATGGTGTGCAAACTACTGATGGTGTACAATCCACTGAAAGTCTACCATCTGCTGAAGCAAAGGGAGTGTCTTCCATTTCTACCGAGGAAGCATCTGCTAGTCAACCATCAGTTCTTCATGTTTCTTCTGAAGCTTCTATCATAGCTGTTTCTTCTGAAGCTTCACAAATAGCTGCTGATCATGATATGGATCCAAAGGAAAAGAAGAGTACAATTGAGATTCCTTCTTCTGTATCTACTGATCAAGGAAGATCATTTCTTTCCAACTATTGTGCAGTCCTGGATAAGCAAGCTGAACAAGAAGCTGCTAGAGCTAAAAGAGCTAGGTAAGAGATGGACAAGTTGTATCACCAAGGTGTCTTTACTTCTATTCCTTCTGGTTCTACACCTTCTATTCCTACTGAAGATGTCTCTGGTGCATCTGAAAAGGTAGATCCTTCCTTTTCTATGGGGATATATGTGCCTGGTAGGAGGAAGAAAAGGATGTCCCATAAGAGACGTATTGCTATTAGAAGATCTGTGAGATTATCTAGGAAGTCAACCTCTCAGAAGCATAGATCTTCTAAGCATGTGGATATCAAGGCTGATAATGCTACATTTATCAAGATGGGGTCTTCTACAACCTTTCCAGAGGATTCTTATAGTGTGTTGACAGATTGGAAGGTGACTAATGAACAGATCAACACTATTTATAGGCTTGATACATCTTCTATGGAGTTTACTTTCTTGAAAGATATACTTCATTTGGTGGATAGGCAGGATCTGAATACTCTTTATGCCTTTGTTTCACATTATTAAGCATCTCATAAACCACAAGGATCAGGGTTGTACTTATTGGGAGATCTTCAAGTTTTGTTTGATTCTCAGTCCCCAAATGGTACAGGGTATTCTATCTGGAAGAATTCTCATAAGTGGAAGGTTGATACATGGAGATTTTATCCTTATCCTAATGTGCATGTTGTTGAGACCAAGTGTGGGATGAGAGTTTGTATGTTTTCTGATCAGCATTATCCTTTGTCACCTAAACTACTGAAAAGATTGCTTCGAAGGAGATTGGAAGTTCCTCCTAATCCAGTGTCAAATGATTTCACACATGCTGAACAGTTGATTGGGTTGATCAAGTCTCAGCTTATGAAACATCAGGCTTCTACTTGATTCTGGTATTTTATGTTGTATATTTTATTTCGTTTTCTTATTAGTAAAAAAAATGGTAGTTATTAGATTTTTGTACTAACTTTCTGCAGGTTTGTTGTAAAATTACTCTGTTGATGGTTCTCAACTCACCATATGTGACTTGTGTTCATCAAAGAGTTGGCTAGTCCAAAAGGTACAGCTTTGATAAAGACATGTCAAATCTGTTGATAGCTGTAATAGTTTGCTCAAAACTATTGGGTACTCAACTCACCCATGCTTCACAGCTGAGAGTTGAATGGTTTTCAATTGATCATGGATTTTTCCTTTTGGATTCCAAATAATTGACTAGCCCACAAGGATATGGCTTGTGGTAAAGGCTGTGGAAAACCATATTTGGTAATCAATTCACCAAAGGTGATTTATTCAACCTAAGAATTGACAAGTCCTGAGCAAACGGCTACAGGTAAAGACAACTCAAATCCGTTTATAGTTGATGATTTACTAAAAATCATATGGTTATCAGTGTACCATAGTTTTCGAACTTAAACATTTGGCTACTCCAGTAGTGATGGCTATTGGTGAAGAGACATCAAATCCATTATTTTCAATGATTCACCTCTCACAGGAGTTAACCTACCTGGATGTGATGAGAATAGTATGAAACTAATATGTTTTGATGTACATTATGTCATTTGTTGCTGCAAAGATCTGAAGTTTAATGTTTGGTCACTCATAGAGGTGTGGATGTTTTGATTCTTTGCTGCTGATGTTCAAATTCAATCCTCTTATTCTAAAATGTTAAGATCTATCAAGAATCTTGAACTTAACCAGGTCAAATTCAAGATTAGGGGAGGATTGTTGGGAATTATGCTAAGTGAGAATTCTGCTGATAGATTCTGCTGACGGATTCTGCTGAAGAGCTGGAATCTACTGAAGATATGTTTCTGCGGAAGAATAGTTTCTGCGTATTGTGTTTCTGCGGATATAGATAAACCGCATATTTTGTAATTTAGTTAGGATATTCATGAGTTTTATTAAGAGAAGATAATGCATATTTTCTATAGTTTATAGAATATACGTTTCTTGTGAAACGGTTTAGGGTTAGTGAAGAGACGAAAAGTGTACCTGTTTTAAGGGGTCATTTAAGCCCTAATTCGAGTAAACGTGATCAAATATTGCCCTAAATCGTTCCTTTTGTCATTTTAGGTACTTTTGAGAAGAATTCTGGAAAACATGCATATTTGGACGTCTTTGGAGCATAAAAGTAAAGAAAACGACAAAGTCTTAAAAGAAGCTGGAAATACTAACTGACGGCGTCAGAGTCACAAGGTGACGCCGTCAGACAACGTTGACAAAGGAGTGAAATCAGATTACACTAGACGCCCTATGAAGAAAACAAGATGTTTACACCTGACGGCGTCAAGTGTTAGAGAAAGTAGGCCGTCAGGTGTTAACTTAAAGAGTGACGGCCCAGAGCAAAATAAAGAGTGACGGCGTCAGAAGTAAATCTAGGCCATCTGAGAACCCTAATGACGGCAAGTTGACGGCGTCAGAACCCATAACCTGACACCGTCAGAATGTAAAATCTATATATACTTTTCTATTTTTCATTCATTAGTGTGGAACTTTTGGTACAAGTTTGGGAAAAACGCTAAAAACGAATTTGGCTGTATTTTCAAGGGTTTTTCACCCTTGAATCCTTCATGTTCAATTAAAGATAAGTCCTCACTTAAATTAATCAATATGTCTATGTGTTGGTTAATTACATCTTATGCTTGTCTTTCAATTAACATGCTAGGCTAGATTTTTCTTGTATTTGCTTAGATCTAATGAAACCTAACTATTAATTATTGGTTGATTGATGTGTTATTACTTTGTTGGGATGAATGTTTCATCAATGTTAGGCTTAAGAAAACTGGCAATACTCCTATATGGTAACATGCTTGAACGTCTTAAGAAACATGTAACTAATGCGTACTAGGTTATTAAGGTAGTATTTAAAGCATGAGCCACTATTTACAATCCCTATGATTATGTGTACGCATAGTTGTAGGAGGAGATAAGAGCTCATAGAATTGGGGAGATATGTACGCCACCCCATGAATTGTTAAGGAATACACCCGTCATCCACGCAAGTAATACATACATCAATTAACCGATAAAAGATAGTTAGGGAGTAAGGAAATCTAAGTAAACACATTTGTCTCCATATAAGTTTTCACAACCACAATAGTTTAGTTATTTTATTTTTATTGCAATTGTAGTTTTTGGGTTAGTTGACTAGCAACTAATTCCGCCCACTCTTCCAAAACCCGAGATTTTACTTGCTATCCATAAAATATAAAAATACAAAAAAATAATCTTCCTTCACCTTTAGACCTTTTAGAGTAGTTTTTCTATCCTAACGAACACTATTCCCTGTGAGAGAACGATCAATCCCCCGTGCTTACCACTACACTATACTACACCGACCAGGTACACTGCCTGGAGGGATTGCAAGCTTCTCAAGATCCCTTGAGAGGTAAAACCTGTTGCATGGTCGCAATCCCACGCGCATAAAGTTTTTGGCGCCGCTGCCGGGGAATAGTTATTGTTTAGGTAGAATTTTTTATTTTATTAGGTCTACTCACCAGATTCCTTTCTAGTGAGATTTTTATTTTATTTTTCTAGGATTTCTTTAGTCTATCTATTTTCTTCGTGTTTTTGTTCGTAACCATTACCATCCGCCAACATGGAAGGTGGTAACATCCTCGATCCCAACAACCCACCTCAACCAAACCACCAACCACAACCAAACCAACCTCCTAGAGCCCGTACCTTAGGAGAGTATTCCCGACCTAGCCACCATGGCTATCGCAACACCATTGAGCTCACTCAAGGAGCCAATGTCACTCCCTTGCGATCCGACACCATCCGGTTGGTGCAAAGCGGATGCGCATTCCATGGACTTCGTTCCGAAGATCCAAATCAACATCTCAAGGATTTCCTCAAAATCGTAGACTCCATAGACCTTGATGTTGCCACTCGAGAGACGACCCGATTGCGTCTCTTCCAATTCTCTCTGCGAGACCATGCTAGTCAGTGGCTAGAGCGTCTAACCGCAGGATCCATCACCTCTTGGGATGATCTCACAACTCGCTTCTTAGCTCAATTTTTCCCACCGGGGAGAACTACCAAGCTAAGGAATGATATCTTGGCGTTCCAACAACGCCAAGGCGAAACCCTCTACGAGGCATGGACTCGATTCAAGGACTTACTCCAAAAAGTCCCTCACCACGGCATAGACCTTTGGCTCCAAGTCCAAATCTTCTATGACCATATCAATATCCCCACGAGGCAAACCATTGACCAAGCGGCCGGTGGCAAGCTACGTGATCTAAGTGCGGAACAATCATGGGATCCCCTAGAAGATCTTGCTCTATATGACAACGAAAGTTGGAATGATCCCCGTGATTTGAATAAGACGGTCAAGGCAATATCTTTGCCTTCAAATAATTCCAGCACTTCCGACCGTAGGATCATAGAACTTGAAGACCAAGTCAAGTTTCTCATGAAATCCTACGAGACTCCCAACCCATCAAGCCAAGTGAATAAAATCACTTCTCCGTGCGAATTATGTAGTGGTCCCCACGACACTCGTGATTGCATGGAACTCCCCGAACAAGCTTCTGCGGATTACGCATCCTCGTGTACCGACGGAGCGGGAGACAAGTGGTACACTTTCAAACCCGAGCCAAACCCTTACGGTGATTCATACAACCCCTCATGGTAAAATCACCCGAACCTTAGGTGGAAATCAAACTAAAACGTGCCCCAAAACAATTCTTCCAACCCACCTAATCGTTTTCAACCCAATGGTCCTTCCTCGAACCGTACCTTCAACAATAATCCTTCCAACAACTATGGTAGTACCAATAACTTTGAAGGATTGATGTCCAATTTTATGGCATCTCAAGAAGCTCGTATAGCTAAATTCACATCCGAATTTAATTAACAACAATTAGAGATGACTAATAAGATTGACAACTTGTTGAAGGCCCTTACCAACCAAATGCTATCACCTCCACATAAGGACGCCAGGACCACTAATAGCGGACCTCAAATCAAGGACCGTTCTTCATCCAAACATGTCCACTTCGTCAACGTTGTCACTATTAGACCAATTGATAGGAGTGAGGAAAATAATGAACCTAGGGATGAAGTTAAGGAAGTCGAGGTAGATGAGGAGAGTAGGGTAAGCAAGATTGAAGAAGTATATGATGGAGAAGACTACTTCAATAAGTTACCCACTAGAGAAGAACGGGCATACCATAAGGATTTATTCGATGACTCCGAGACACCATACTCCTAGGTAACCCGATTATCAAAACGGGCGACCCTTCTAATCTCAACATACCATGCAACATAGGACATTTGCATGTCTGGAAAGCTTACATCGACCCTAGATCTCCCATAAACATCATGACTAGAGCCCAATACAACTTGATAATGAAAAGTCAACTTAGGTATAGGGTGTTCCCCGATAAGGGATGGATTAGTAACTTCACGGGAAGAGATAGGGGATTACCGGTTTATGTAGGGAACTTCACCTATGTCACCGACTTTATGATTGTAGAAGATATCCGCCCAATAGTCGATGCAAGTTTAACTTAAGTAGTCTTGGGAAAACCATTTATTGAGGTCTCTGGAATGACTTATGAACCTTCCTTAGGGATAGTTAAATTTAAGGATGAGACCGATGAAGTGAACTACCAAATGCCATATAAGATAGAGCAATTCCAAAACTTGTCAAACGTTGAAAAGGAGCTTAAACAAGCGGTCTACTATAGGAATGATGAGGATAGACGTAGGGGAGTAGACTATGTCATGGAAAGGATATTCGGTTTCTACAAGGATTGTTTGAAATTAGGACCGGATTATAAAACCAGACAAGAGGGTGACCTAGAAACCGAGACCAACGATGGAGTCACGTAATGTACGGTGACTTTGAGTCTAGCTACAAGACTCGTTAATAAAGAAAAGCGCTTCTTGGGAGGCAACCCAAGCTTTGTGTGTTTTGTTTGTTTGTTTATTTGATTTTATTTGTTTCCGTATGTAT
>LBNU01028216.1:37288-55123 GCA_014162995.1 Artemisia annua | reverse complement strand
AAAAAAAAAGAAAAAAAAAATCGAAAAATCAAGAAAAATACAAAAAAATGTGAAAAAGAAAAGTAGAAAAAACATACGGACTACCATCCCGTTTATTTTATATTTCTTTTAAGTTTTTGTTATTTTGTTTTTAGCTTAAGATTGAGTCAAGTCTTGGCTTAGCAACATTGTATAGTGCATGTATTTGATCATGATAGTTAACTCGCCACCAGTAAAATACCCTTTATTCCAACCAAACCGTGTTTATCATATCCCTACACCTTACATTACAACCCATTGGAAAGCCCTCTTTGATAGTTTATATTAGGTGCTTACGCCTAGTGGAAGAGTAATTGATCCTCTCCCAAGCCTATGGTAATCCATTTGCTATGACAGGTAGTGAGAGATATTTTCCTTTTTCATTTATGAGATATAATTCTATGACACTTGAGAGATGAGAGTATCCAAACACTATTTGTGAGGTGCTAGTGTATGATTTCCGTGCTTATTATGATTAGGGTCGAATGACTACTTGTTGTAATTACTTTTATATTGGTGTTAAATGACCCCTAACTCATATTTTGATTGGAATAAAAGCTTATTTGCTTGATGACAAGCAAATCCCAAGTGTAAGGGTATTTAATGAGACGAAAAGTGTACCCGTTTTAAGGGGTCATTTAAGCCCTAATTCGAGTAAATGTGATCAAATATTGCCCTAAATCGTTCCTTTTGTCATTTTAGGTACTTTTGAGAAGAATTCTGGAAAACATGCATATTTGGACGTCTTTGGAGCATAAAAGTGAAGAAAACGACAAAGTCTCAAAAGAAGCTGGAAATCCTACCTGACGGCGTCAGAGTCACAAGGTGACGCCGTCAGACAACGTTGACAAAGGAGTGAAATCAGATTACACTAGACGCCCTATGAAAAAAACAAGATGTTTACACCTGACGGCGTCAGGTGTTAGAGAAAGTAGGCCGTCAGGTGTAAACTTTTAAGAGTGACGGCCCAGAGCAAAATAAAGAGTGACGACGTCAGAAGTAAATCTAGGCCATCCGAGAATCCTAATGACGGCGAGCTGACAGCGTCAGAACCCATAACCTGACGCCGTCAGAATGTAAAATCTATATATACTTTTTTATTTTTCATTCATTAGTGTGGAACTTTTGGTACAAGTTTGGGAAAAACGCTAAAGACGAATTTGGCTGTATTTTCAAGGGTTTTTCACCCTTGAATCCTTCGTGTTCAATTAAAGATAAGTCCTCACTTAAATTAATCAATATGTCTATGTGTTGGTTAATTACATCTTATGCTTGTCTTTCAATTAACATGCTAGGCTAGATTTTTCTTGTATTTGCTTAGATCTAATGAAACCTAACTATTAATTATTGGTTGATTGGTGTGTTATTACTTTGTTGGGATGAATGTTTCATCAATGTTAGGCTTAAGAAAACTGACAATACTCCTATATGGTAACATGCTTGAACGTCTTAAGAAACATGTAACTAATGCGTACTAGGTTATTAAGGTAGTATTTAACGCATGAGCCACTGTTTACAATCCCTATGATTATGTGTACGCATAGTTGTAGGAGGAGATAAGAGCTCATAGAATTGGGGAGATATGTACGCCACCCCATGAATTGTTAAGGAATACACCCGTCATCCACGCAAGTAATACATACACCAATTAACCGATAAAAGATAGTTAGGGAGTAAGGAAATCTAAGTAAACACATTTGTCTCCATATAAGTTTTCACAACCACAATAGTTTAGTTATTTTATTTTTATTGCAATTGTAGTTTTTGGGTTAGTTGACTAGCAACTAATTCCGCCCACTCTTTCAAAACCTGAGATTTTACTTGCTTTCCATAAAATATAAAAATACAAAAAAATAATCTTCCTTCACCTTTAGACCTTTTAGAGTAGTTTTTCTATTCTAACGAACACTATTCCCTGTGAGAGAACGATCAATCCCTCGTGCTTACCACTACACTATACTACACCGACCAGGTACACTGCCTGGTGGGATTGCAAGCTTCTCAAGATCCCTTGAGAGGTAAAACCTGTTGCGTGGTCGCAATCCCACGCGCATCAGTTAGGGTTCCTTGTCTATAAAAGGAACATATTATTATATTTTATGTACGAGTTTGAAAAACAAGTTTTAGTTTATATAAAAGATCCATAGAGGATCAAAGAGTTCTTAGTATTCTGTATTCTTACTTGTGTTTGTTTCCGCTTTATAATGCAAGTATTAGAGACTTTCTATTAGTGTGTTTGTGATTACATAAACATTGCTAACAATTCAAGAGTGCTCAAAGATCTATCAAGGTCTGATTTTCAACAGATTGGATATATCATTCGCGTAGTCCATTAGTTGTTTAGGTTTATCGACCATTTCATAGTGTTCGGGTTCCAGGTACGTTAAGATCTTTACGGGCCTAACGTACCCTACCGTCTCGTGTACCAAAGGGTCCATAACGTCCAAATAACCATGGCCGTAAATCCAATACGTCCAATTCAAGCTCACAATATAACATCACAAATATAATAATAATCCAGATCCAAGTCCGATGTCCAAATCCCTTAACTAAAACAAACGTATTTTAGGTTTCATATTTATTAATCCGGTTTATATAAACGTTAGCCGAAACAAGTACCAAACTATATAACGATAACCAATAATCAATAATAATCACAAAAATCACCGAGTCACGCCGGGTCAACCCGGCTTTGACTGGTCAACTGTCGGTCAAAGGGGCCCACACGAGTCAACAAACATATACCAATATGATTAATTACACTTATATTCAATAAATAATAACTAAAGCAAAATAAATATATAATATATATACATATATATATTTCGGTACATATAACTAAATAAATAATTTATAAATAATTTTTATAAATAAATATTTTTGGAATAAATAAAAATATATTTTTATTTTAAATAATTTTCGGACAAATAATAAAATAATAAAATAATTTTTATAAAATTATTTTCGGATAATAAATAAAATATATAAAAATTTATAAAAACTTTCGAATTTAAATAAAATAATTTCAGAAATATTATTTTTAATATATAAAAATATGAAAATAAAATTATTAATATTTTTAATGTTTTTAAATAAATAAAAACGAAATAAATACAAAATAAAATTAAAAAAAATACATAAGGGTGTGTTTGGGTTGTTACCGAGCAAGAAAAGAAAGGAAAAAGAGTGGGAAAGTGGTGGTTGGTCACGGTGGTGTCGATGGTAGAAGGTGGTGCGGCGGTGATGGTGTTTCGGGGTGATCGGGGTGGCTTTGATTAAAACGGCTTGTACAACCGGAACGGGGACGTCCCGATCTATAAAATATAAAAAGTTTGATTTTTGGTTTGGCCGGAAAATTTTCCGGTGGCCGGAAAAAGTCGCCGGCGATGGGGGTTGTGGGTGGTCGCCGGTCGGAAAAAGAAAGGGAGGGAGAGAAATAATTTTGTGAGGTGTGTGTGTGTTTTTATTGTAATGAAATGAGAAAATGGGGTGAGTGGGAGTATATATATGGAATAAAAAGTATAGGGTGGGTTTGGTTATTAATGAAAGTGTAGGGTGAAATAAAACTAATAGTCAAGGGACCAATACTGCCAACGCATTAAACTTCTTACGATAAACGCTTCGGGGCTCAAACGACATAGCAACCGGACTCGAAAAATTACAAAACTTGCGCCATTGTTCACGAAATAATTTTTCCAATAAAATCAAGCATAAACTTCATAGTTTTTCTCAAACTCAAAATAAATCAAATAATTTGGCAAGTGCAATACAATTCGAGTTTTCTAGGTTGTGCTGAGTCAATCAAGGAATAAAGTTCTCGTTTCCAAATATATCTCACGCTTCTCAAGCCCAATTAACATGCATTAAAAGTTTAAAAGTATCTCAGGTACGAAAATAGATATTTGGCTAGAAATAGGTTTTAGGAAAAGTACCAGGTATTACAGATTAGTTATGCTCGTGCGTTGGTTGAAGTGTGTTCAAATTCTGAATTGAAAAAGGAAGTTATTATGGCTATTCCGTTGGAAGATGATAGTGGTTATTCGACGGAAATCATTCGTGTCGAATATGAATGGACACCTCCTCATTGCAGCGTTTGTAAGATATTTGGTCACACACTTAGTGAGTGTCCAAAACAAGTGAAAGAGGTGGTTCATAAGGTTTCTAATGGGGTGACTAATGCATCGACTCAAGTGGTTAAGAACGATGAGGGGTTCACAGAGGTAAGGAATCGTAAGAATAAAGGTAAGAATTTGGTTTCTACGTCTCAACCTAAGCCAATTGGAGGGGTTAAACTCTCCAAGCCTAAGGCTAATTTTTGGAGACCTAAAGTCACGACAACTTCTAATCAGGTTGGTAACAAGAAAGATTCAGATCCTAAGGGTCTTCAGCAGGCTTCTACTTCTAATGTTAAATCTGGTAAGGACCCACAGTCTTCTAACTCTTTTGGTATCTTGGAGTCATTGGTGGATGAGGATGTTCTTGGTTTTGTTAGCAATGGTAAGGGGCACAAGATCAGCCTATTAGTAACATGGAATCGCAGGTGCCGGGTGAGGCTTCTAAGTCGTTTACTATCCCATCTTCTAGTACTTCTGAAACTGAAAAGGTGTTGGAGTAGTTTACTATCCCTTCTCAGAGTACTTCTGCTTCGAAGAGGGGTAACCCATTTTCTAAGGAGGGTGAAGTAGTTGTTTCTGACAGTGATGAGGATGAGGTGTATAAGCCGAATGATTATTTGGGAGATGATTATTTTTCAGATGAGTATGCGGCTCAAGTAAACGACTTACCGAAAGAATTCAAGGAGTTCAAGCTTCAAGGACGTGCTGGGAAGTAGTATTTTATTTTGTTTTGTTGTTTCATAAGATTGGCATGTCATCTTATGTTGTCTATCGATTGTTCTAGTTGTTGGTTGCTAGTGGTTCATTTATGGCCTGTCATAAATGATCTAGGGTAGTTCAAGCGGTTGCTTGAGGTTAATGTGGTACTTCAACCACATTCCATTGTACTTTCAACGTTTTATTGGTTAATATATTTTACTAGGGTGGAAGATCCCTTTTACCCAAAAAACGTACCACTCAAAAATTTCCCCCCAAATATGTGAGGTTCACCCCTAGAATTGTTAGGAAAAGCATTTATTGTTGATGCTTGTGTGTGTACCGGTGGTTTATAGATTCTAGAACTTGCGTTAGTGACCATCCCAAATCCACAAGTGAGACTACATTCGTGTAGTTAGATTTACTACATGATAAGAGGCATTAGGATAACCTTGTTTTGCACCCGTATTATAATTACATTGACTTCATTGGTCAAGTAATTCTCCCACACCTTTGCGATGTACTCATTTTTAGTACACGATACCCCTAGTACACCCCTCAGAGCCTATCGTTTAGTTTCTAACTTTAAGAATTTTACTTAAAGGAAGAATTTGTTTACAATCCACCCCAAATGTACACCCAAATCGCCTTAGCCTACCTTGTATGCACTCATCTTTAGTGCATTATTGTGACAACATTTGTTTAAACCCTTAGTTAATTGTCTAATTGATTACATGGTTGCTAAGTCGAGTCATATCCTTGTACATATTGTTTTGGGACGATTGGGACTCATGGGTAAAGTACTAATGTAATGGAGTAATGGGGAAGAAGTCAATTATTACCCTTACATGTACGTTAATGTTTTAAAGTACTCAAAGTTTTTCGATTATCTTAATTCGAGTCGTTTGAATAGTTAATTGTAAAGTATGTAAAAGTTCAAGAGTAAGGGGAGAACCAAGGCCCCTATGATGTATTATTTTGGATGGTAGGGTAAGAGTATATGAAAAGAGAAAAAAAATCGAAAAACAAGAAAAACAAAAAAAAATTGGAAAAAGAAAAGTTGAAAAACAACATACGGACTACCATCCCGTTTCATTTTATCTTTATTTATGTTTATGTTATTTTCTTTTTAGCTTAAGTTGAGTCGAGTCTTGGCTTAGCAACGCCGCATTGTGCATGTATTTGATCAAGATAATTAACTTGCCACCACTACAAATACCCTTTATTCCAACAAAACCGTGTTTTTCATATCCCTACACCTAACGTTACAACCCTTGAAAAGCCCTCTTTGATAGTTTATCTTAGGTGCTTACGCCTAGTGGAGGAGGTTTTTGATCATTTCCCAAGCCTATAGTAATCTATTTGCTATGACAGGTAGTGAGTGATATTTCTTCCATTTCCATTTAGTTATATAGGTTTATAACACCCGAGAGATGAGAGTATCCAAACACTATTTGTGAGGTGCTAGTGTATGATTTCCATGCTTGTTATGACTAGGGTGGAATAACTATTTGTTGTAATTACTTTTATATTAGTGTTAAATGACCCCTAGCTCATATTTTGATTGGAATAAAAGCACATTTGCTTGAGGACAAGCAAATCTCAAGTGTAAGGGTATTTGATGAGGCGAAAAGTGTTACGCTTTTAGGGGGTCTTTTAAGCCCTAATCCGTAATTATTTGATCAAATATTGCCTTAAATCATTCCTTTTGTCATTTTAGGTACTTTGGAGAGGAAATCTGGAAAAGGAAGCATTTTGGACGTTTTTGGAGCATAAAAGTGAAGAAAACAACAAAGTCTCAAAACCATACTGGAAACAGTACCTGACGGCGTCACTCTTTACGAGGTGACGGCGTCACGCTTTGACAAAGAGGTGGATGATTTTTACACTAAACGCCCCAAAAAGATTTTGAAGGATTTACACGTGACGGCGTCACGTGTAAATGGGAGTAGGCCGTCACGTTATAGCTTAAAGGGAGATGGCCCAGAGGAATTTAAAGGGGGACGGCGTCAAAAGTGGATCTGAGCAATCCAAGAAAAGTTTTGGCGGCGAGGTGACGGCGTCACACTCTAAAACGTGACGCCGTCAGATTGTAAAATCTATATATATTCTTCTAATTTTCATTCATTAGGTGTGCAACTTTTGGGAGAAATTTAGGGATAAACCCTAGTTCGTAAAATATTGTATTTTCAGGGGGTTTCACCCTTGAGACCTTGATGTTCAATTAAAGATAAGTCTCCTTTCAAATCAATCAATATGTCTATGTGTTGTTTGATTATATCTTACGCTTGTCTTTACTTTAACATGCTTGGCTAGGTTTTTCTTGTGTTTACTTAGATCTAATGAAACATAGCTATTGATTACATGTTGTTGGTTTGTTTGTGATTGTTGTGGGTGAGTGAAGTCGATGTTAGGCTTAAGAAAACTGGCTAACCTCCTATACGGTAACTTGCTTGAACGTCTTAAGAAACATGAATCGGATGTGTGCTACGATTATATGGTTGTATTTAATGCATAAGCGAATTCTAGTGATCCCATGTTAGGAGCTTTTAGTCGGCTCGACATAGGAGTGAAGTAGGAGCTTATAGAGTTAGGGAAGATCGTACACGGCCCTACGAACGGTTTAAAGGAATACAACCTGTCATCCACACAATTACAACAAACCAATTAACCTGTAAAAGATAGCTAGGGAGTAAGGAAATATAAGTAAACACATTTTTCTCTCATATAAGTTTCACAACCTTTTACTTTTTCTTGTTATTTTATTTTATTTGCATAAGTAGTTATTTGGGTTAGTTGACTAGCAACTAATTCCGCCCACTCTTCTAATACCCGAGACTTTTACTTGCTTTCCATAAAATATAAAAATACAAAAAGAATCATCCCTCAACCCTTAGACCTAAACTAGACTAGTTTTCAATCCTAACGACACTACTCCTCGAGAGAACGATCAAACCCCCGGTACTTGCCACTTCACTATACTACATCGGTCAGGTACACTACCTGGTGGGGGTTGTAAGCTTCTCAAGATCCCTTGAGGGGTAAAACCTATTGCGAAGGTTGCAAAACCAACGCATCAAAGTTCAATTCAGATATACAACAAACAATCATATCCTATCTATCAATATACACACACATTTAATCACTCACTTACGTTCAGGTTTGACTGTAAGGACGACCTTCTCGCCTTTCTTCATTGTTTTTACAGCCTTAGACAAAGCATGGCATATATGACCTGATTAAACACAAATATGTCAGAAACAATCAAAACAGACTTTTAATTCACATAAAAAGGTGTCTTCATGTAAAGTACCATTTTCTACTTTGAACTCCACTCCCTCTGACTTTGCAACAAGGGTCATGTCCTCCAAACGCACTTCATAATTGACTACATTACGAAAAGAAAACAAACAAACAAGGACATTCAAGAGGTGAACAAGAAATTAAAAACACACAAGTTGAGGTGAAAAAAGAAGTACTTATAACTTCATCGAGGTCCTTTGGGTTTCACACTTCTCCCATTCCTTAACAATCTTCACATAACCGTACATTCAAAAATCACAAAAACAATAAAATGACCCGTGAATATCTCAAATTAGTTATGAAATTGAAGATATAAAACATTTAGTGACCTTATTTAAGGATTAATGGACTTGAACCACGAACAATGATGGTGAATGGTGTGGGTTTGTGGTTCGCGCTTGATATGCTCAATGAGATGAAAGAGTAAAGTAAGAGATAATCACATTGGCAATACCAAATGGAGAGTAAGTGCTACTGTTAACATAATTTTGATTTTTGATGAAATTTCAGGCGGGATTTGGGGAAATCTTATAGCGGGATGATGAAAAGGTGAAATTTAGACCGGATTTGGAGAAATTTTCAAGAGGGATGATGAAATTTTTTCGAGGGAGGTGTTCAAATTTAAGAAAATTAACTCAGTTTGTTAATTACTCTTGGCGAATTGTATTACTAAAACTTTATTCTTATAAAATAATTACTCCCTCCGTCTCAAAATTATTGGTCAGTTTGAATTTTCAAACTCAAATAGATTCAACTTTTACCATAAAAATATTTTTTATTATATAATACTTGATGAAAAAATTATACCATTGACAAGTGCACTTAAAACCCAATCCATCAAATACTATACAACACCCACAAAAATAATTAAGGTCAAAGTTGAAAAAAAAAGACTAAGAAAGACAATGGTGGACAATAAATTTGAGACAAAGAGAATATGTCTCATGTAAATCAAAAGGGCGTTCATAATAGTGACTTGTGGCGGCTCATAATTTATAATCAAAATTTTTGGCAAACGACGCCGTTTAACATCTCATGTATGTCGATATCATCTTGACTCATCCGTTTAACATCTTAAAGATGTCAATATCATCTCGACTCATCTATTTAACATCTCAGGTATGTCAATATCATCTCAACATACATGATATGTTTAAGGGATGAGTCGAGATGACATTCACATACCTGAGATGTTAAACGGATGACTCGAGATGATATTGACGTACATGAGATGTTCAACGGATGAGTCGAGATGATATTGGTTTACATGATATGCTAAACGGATGAGTCGAGATGATATTTCGTATACATTAGATGTTAAACGGATGAGTCAAGAGGATATTGACATACTTGAGATGTTAACGGATGTGTCGAGATGGTATTGACATACATGAGATATTAAACTCATGAGTTGAGATGATATTGACATACATAAGATGTTAAATGGATGAGTCGAGATGATATTGACATGCATTAGATGTTAAACTGATACGTCGAGATGATATTGACATGCATTAGATGTTAATTTGATATGTCGAGATGACAGTGACATGCATGATATTTTAAATGGATAAGTCGAGATGATATTGACATACATGAGATGTTAAACGGATGAGTCGATATGATATTGACATACATGAGAATATGAGATGTTGAACGGATGAGACGAAATGTGATGCGCGGGATTGCGGCCACGCACTAGGGTTTTACCTTCAAGGGATCTTGAGAAGCTTGCAATCCCCACCACGCAGTGTACCTGACCGATGTAGTATAGTGTAGTGGCAAGTACCGGGGGATTGATCGTTCTCTCAGGGAATAGTGTCGTTAGGATTGAAAAACTACTCTAATAGGTCTAAGGGTGAGGGAAGATTCTTTTTGTATTTTTGTATTTTTTGGAAAGCAAATAAAAATCTCGAGTTTTGGAAGAGTGGGCGGAATTAGTTGCTAGTCAACTAACCCAAATAACTACTAATGCAAATAAAATAAAATAACGAAAAAGTAAATGGTTGTGAAAACTATAATGGAGAGAAGTGTGTTTACTTAGATTTCCTTACTCCCTAACTATCTTTTACTGATTGATTAGTGTGTATTAATTGCGTGGATGATGGATTGTATTCCTTAATACCATTCGTAGGGGTGTGTACGGACTTCCCCTAACTCTATGAGATCCTACTTCACTCCTATGTCGAGCCGGCTAAGAAGCTCCTAACATGGGATCACTAGAATTCACTCATGCATTAAATACAATCAAAATAACCTTAGTACACCTTGGTTCATGTTTCTTAAGACGTTCAAGCATGTTACCAACCGGAAGTGTCCCAGTTTTCTTAAGCCTAACATTGATAATCACCCATCCAATACAATTAATAACACACCATTCAATCAATAATCAATAGTTAGGTTTCATTAGATCTAAGCAAACACAAAGAAAACTTAGCCTAGCATGTTAAACAAAAGACAAGAACAAGATAGAATCAAACAACACATAGACATATTGAATGATTAATTGATTACTTATCTTCAATGTAACATGAGAGATCCAAGGGTATAAAACCCTTAAAAAAGCTGCAAAAATCGTCTAGGGTTTCTCTCTAAAAAGTTCCACCCTAATGACTAAAAATTATGCGAATATATATAGAAAAACAGATCTGACGGCGTCACGTTATGTGTTTGACGTCGTCACCTCGCCGTGGTTAGGGTTTCTTGATAGTCTTCTTGACGCCGTCCCTCTTTAATCTCCAAATTTGTGTTCTGGCCCGTCAAGGCCTGACGCCGTCAAGCTTGGTCTTGACGCCGTCTGGAGTACTGTTCCAGCAGAGTTTGACACTTTTTCGAATTCTTCACTTTTATGCTCCGAAATCGTCCAAAATGCTTCCTTTTCCAGAATTTCTCTCCAAAGTACCTAAAATGACAAAAGGAACGATTTAGGGCGATATTTGATCAAATATATACGATTTAAGGCTTAAATGACCCCCGAAAAGCGGTACACTTTTCGCCTCATCAAATACCCTTACTCTTGAGATTTGCTTGTCCTCAAGCAAATGCGCTTTTATTCTAATCAAAATACAAGTTAGGGGTCATTTAATGCTAATATAAAAGTAATTACAACCAATAATCGTTCCACTTTAATCATAATAAGCACGGAGATTACACACTAGCACCTCACAAGTAGTGTTTAGATACTCACATCTCTCAGGTGTTATAGAATTATATCTCATAGATGAAAACGAACAATATCTCTCACTACCTATCATAGCAAATAGATTACCATAGGCTTGGGAAAGGATCGAAAACCTTCTCCATTAGGCGTAAGCACCTAAGATAAACTATCAAATAGGACTTTACAAAAGGGTTGTAATGAGGTGTAGGGATATGATAAACACTGTTTTGTTGGAAAAGGGATATTTTACTGGTGGCGAGTTAAAGATCTTGATTAATTACATGTACAATATGGCGGTTCTAAGCCAAGACTAGACTCGACTAACGCTAATCAAAAACTAATACAAACATAAAAGGAAACGGGATGGTAGTCCGTATGTTTTTTCTACGTTTCTTTTTCTCATTTTTTTTGTATTTTTCTTGATTTTTCGATTTTTTTTCATACATTCTTGCCCTACCATCCAAAATATTACATCATAGGGGCCTCGGTTCTCCCCTTACACTTGAACTTTTACACACTTTACAATTATCTATTCTAATGACTCGAATTAAGATAATCGAAACACTTGGAGTACTTTTAAAATATTTAGCACATATGGGGGTAATAATGTTGTTCTTCCCCATTACTCCATTACACTAGTACTTTACCCATGAGTCCCAATCGTCCCAAAACAATATGTACAAGGATATGAATCGACTTAGAAACCATGTAATCAATTAGATAATTAACTAAGGGTTTAAACAAATGTTGTCACAATAAGGCACTAAAGATGAGTGCATACAAGGTAGGCTAAGGCGATTTGGGTGTACATTTAAGTGGGGTGTAACAAATTCTTCCTTTAAGTAAAATGCTTAAAGTTAGAAACGAAAAGGATAGGCTCTGGAGGGTGTACTAGGGGTATCGTGTACTAAAAATGAGTACAACGCAAGGGTGTGGGAGAATTACTTGACCAATGAAGTCAATGTAGTTATAACAAAAACACAGGTGTAAAACAATGGGTTAATCCTAATGCCTCTTATCATGTAGTAAATCTAACTACACGAATTTAGTCTTACTTGTGGATTCGGGATGGTCCTAATGCAAGTTCTAGAATCTAAGTGCTACCGGTACACACATCATAGCATTAAAGATGAATGCTTTTCCTACCAATTCTAGGGGCGAACCTCACATATTTGGGGTGGAAAATTTTTTAGTGGTACGGTTTTTGTGCTAGTCATATAACTCCTATCCATGAGACGCTCATTAAGACCAAAGTTTCACTCCTAAATGTTGTAGAAAATTTTAAATTTGGCACTAAAATTGCCCTAACAGGTATTTCTCTCAGTTTTATTACACATCTACCATTAAACAAACAAAAATCAAGCGTAATTGCATTCTCTAAGGTATCGTAATTTATCCCCCCCCCCTTACACTTAAGATGAACATTGTCCCCAATGTTCAAATAACAAGATGTAAAAGTAAATAAGGTAAAGAATGAAATCAAATACTCCCCTGATTCGCTCGGTGGATAAAGTGGTAACATGGTTAGATCTTCTTCCAAGAAAATGAACGCTCAAAGCTTCCCTTCCGAAATATAAATCATCTTCTTGTCCAAAATAACCTGTTAAACCTGAGAAAACAAACACGAAAACCTGCATAACATCGGCGGGATAAATCTGTATAAGGATATAATGCTTGTGGAATGAATATTTTGCAGATTCCTGGAGTTTATAAGTTAGAGATTTTATAAAGCACTTTATAATTCCGGAAGAAAACCAAAACTTCAAAAAATTCCAGAAAACTGAACTTGACAGCGTCAGCCTGGAGCTTGACGCCGTCAGAAGTGATCTGACAAATTTCTCATGTTAAGTTTCCGGAAAATTTCTGGAAAAACTCAATTCTTACTTCCTGGAAATCCTGCAAAATATCATTATGACTCGATACAAGCATTTGACTCAAACAATTACTAATATGTATGTCAATTTAATATTGTCATGATTCATGTTCATTTGTTCTTATAAACCGATTTAAATTTCCCTTACACTTATCTTTTGCAAAATACCTTTATATGTAGTTAAGACGAAGTTAAAAACAAAATAAAGCATTTTCACAATTTAGTTTGAAGCATGAATCAATAACAATAAAAATAAAACATACATACGGAAGCAAATAAAATCAAACAAACAAATAAATAAACAAATAAACCAAATAAAGCTTGGGTTGCCTCCCAAGAAGCGCTTTTCTTTATTAACGAGTCTTGTAGCTAGACTCAAAGTCACCGTACTCTATTATGTGACTCCATCATTGGTCACATTCTCTAGGTCATCCTCGGGCTTAGTCTTATATTCCGGACCTAGTTGCAAGCATTCTTTGTAGAACCCAAATATCCTACTCATGACATAGTCTACTCCTCTACTTCTATCCTTGCCATTCCTATAGTAGACCGCTTGCTTGTGCTCCTTCTCGATGTTTGACAAGAATCGGTATTGCTCTATCTTATAAGGCATTTGGTAAGCTATATCATCGGTCTCGTCCCTGAATCTAACTATCCCTAGAGATGGGTCATAATTCATTTTAGAGGCCTCAACAAACGGCTTTCCAAAAACTACTTGAGTTAAGCATGTGTCAACTACCGGACGAATATCCTCAACGATCACAAAGTCGGTGACGTAGGTGAAATTCCCTATATAGACATGTAGTCCCCTAACTCTACCTACAAAATTGCTTATCCACCCCGTGCTAGGAAATGTTCTAAGTCCCAGTTGCTTTTTCATTATTAGATTGTAGTGGGCTCTAGTCATGACGTTTATTGGGGACTTAAGATCTATGTAAGCCTTCCAAACATGCAAGTGACCTATATTGCATGGTATGTTGATGTTGGAAGGGTCACCGGTTTTGATGATTGGGTTACCTAGGAAGTATGGTGTCTCGGGGTCATCGAATAGATCCTTATGGTATGCACGTTCTTCCTTAGTGGGCAACCTATTGAAGTAGTCCTCTTCGTCATCTACTTCTTCTACTCCACTTATCTTAGCTTCCTTATCAACCTCAACTTCCTTAACCTCATCCTCATTTGTCTTAACTTCCTCCTTATGTTCACTATCTATTTCATTCTTAGGGATTGGCTTAATAGTGACAACATTAACGAAGTGGACTTGTTTGGATGAAGAAGGGTCCTTGACTTGGGGTCCGCTATTTGTGTTCCTAGCGTCCTTATGTGGAGGTGATAGCACTTGGTTGTTGAGGGCCTTCAATAAGTTGTCAATCTTATTGGTCATCTCTAGTTGTTGTTGATTAAATTCGGATGTGAATTTAGCTATACGAGCTTCTTGAGATGCCATAAGATTGGACATCAATCCTTCAAAGTTATTGGTACTACCATAGTTGTTGGAAGGATTGTTGTTGAAGGTACGGTTCGAGTTTGAACCGTTGGGTTGAAAACAATTAGGTGGGTTGGAAGAATTGTTTTGGGGCGCGTTTTGGTTTGGCTTCCACCTAAGGTTTGGGTGATTTTTCCAAGATGGGTTGTAGGAATCACCGTAAGGGTTTGGCTCGGGTTTAAAAGTGTACCACTTGTCTCCCATTCCGTCGGTACGCGAGGATGCATAGTCCGCAAAAGCTTGTTCGGGGAGTTCCATGCAATCACGAGTGTCGTGGAGACCACTACATAATTCGCATGAAGAAGTGATTTTGTTCACTTGGCTTGAAGGTTTAGGAGCCTCGTAGGATTTCATAAGAAACTTGACTTGGTCTTCAAGTTCCATGATCCTACGGTCGGAAGTGCTTGAATTATTCGAAGGCAAAGATATTGCCTTGACCGTTTTATTCAAATCACGGGGATCATTCCAACTTTCGTTGTCATAGAGAACAAGATCTTCTAGGAGATCCCATGATTGTTCCGCACTTAGATCACGTAGCTTACCACCGGCCGCTTGGTCAATGGTTTGCCTCGTGGGGATATTGATATGGTCATAGAAGATTTGGACTTGGAGCCAAAGGTCTATGCCATGATGAGGGACTTTTTGGAGTAAGTCCTTGAATCGAGTCCATGCCTCGTAGAGGGTTTCGCCTTGGCGTTGTTGGAACGCCAAGATATCATTCCTTAGCTTTGTGATTCTTCCCGGTGGGAAAAATTGAGCTAAGAAGCGAGTTGTGAGATCATCCCAAGAGGTGATGGATCCTGCGGATAGACGCTCTAGGCACTGACTAGCATGGTCTCGCAGAGAGAATTGGAAGAGACGCAGTCGGGTCGTCTCTCGAGTTTCAACATCAAGGTCTATGGAATCTACGATCTTAAGAAAGTCCTTGAGGTGTTGATTTGGAGCTTCGGAACGAAGTCCATAGAAAGCGCATCCGCTTTGCACCAACCGGATGGTGTTGGATCGCAAGGGAGACATATTGGCTCCTTGGGTGAGCTCAATGGTGTTTCGATAGCCTTGGTGGCTAGGACGGGAGTACTCTCCTAAAGTACGGGCTCTAGGAGGTTGGTTTGGTTGTGGTAGGTTGTTGGGATCAAGGATATTACCACCTTCCATGATGTCGGATGGTAATGGTTACGAACAAAAACACGAAGAAATAAGATAGACTAAAGAAAAAACTAGAAAAATAAAATAACAAAATCTCACTAGGAAGGAATCTAGTGAGTAGACCTAATAAAATAAAAATTCAACCTAAATAATAACTATTCCCCGGCAGCGGCGCCAAAAACTTTGATGCGCGGGATTGCGACCACGCACTAGGGTTTTACCTCTCAAGGGATCTTGAGAAGCTTGCAATCCCCACCAGGCAGTGTACCTGACCGATGTAGTATAGTGTAGTTGCAAGTACCGGGGGATTGATCGTTCTCTCAGGGAATAGTGTCGTTAAGATTGAAAAACTACTCTAATAGGTCTAAGCGTGAAGGAAGATTCTTTTTGTATTTTTGTATTTTTTGGAAAGCAAGTAAAAATCTCGGGTTTTGGAAGAGTGGGCGGAATTAGTTGCTAGTCAACTAACCCAAATAACTACTAATGCAAATAAAATAAAATAACGAAAAAGTAAATGGTTGTGAAAATTATAATGGAGAGAAGTGTGTTTACTTAGATTTCCTTACTCCCTAACTATCTTTTACTGATTGATTAGTGTGTATTAATTGCGTGGATGACGGATTGTATTCCTTAATACCATTCATAGGGGTGTGTACGGACTTCCCCTAACTCTATGAGATCCTACTTCACTCCTATGTCGAGCCGGCTAAGAAGCTCCTAACATGGGATCACTAGAATTCACTCATGCATTAAATACAATCAAAATAACCTTTGTACACCTTGGTTCATGTTTCTTAAGACGTTCAAGCATGTTACCAACCGGAAGTCTCCCAGTTTTCTTAAGCCTAACATCGATAATCACCCATCCAATACAATTAATAACACACCATTCAATCAATAATCAATAGTTAGGTTTCATTAGATCTAAGCAAACACAAAGAAAATCTAGCCTAGCATGTTAAACAAAAGACAAGAACAAGATAGAATCAAACAACACATAGACATATTGAATGATTAATTGATTACTTATCTTCAATGTAACATGAGAGATCCAAGGGAATAAAACCCTTAAAAAAGCTGCAAAAATCGTCTAGGGTTTCTCTCTAAAAAGTTCCACCCTAATGACTAAAAACTATGCGAATATATATAGAAAAACAGATCTGACGGCGTCACGTTATGTGCTTGACGCCGTCACCTCGCCGTGGTTAGGGTTTCTTGATAGCCTTCTTGACGCCGTCCCCCTTTAATCTCCAAATTTGTGTTCTGGCCAGTCAAGGCCTGACACCGTCAAGCTTGGTCTTGACGCCGTCTGGAGTACTGTTCCAGCAGAGTTTGACACTTTGTCGAATTCTTCACTTTTATGCTCCGAAATCGTCCAAAATGTTTTCTTTTCCAGAATTTCTCTCCAAAGTACCTAAAATGACAAAAGGAATGATTTAGGGCGATATTTGATCAAATAAATACGATTTAGGGCTTAAATGACCCCCGAAAAGCGGTACACTTTTCGCCTCATTAAAATGATATTGACATACATGAGATGTTAAACGAGTGAGTCGAGATGATATTGCCATACACGATATGTTAAACGGATGAGTCAAGATGATATTGACGTACATTAGATGTTAAACAATGAGTCGAGATGATATTGACGTACACGAGATGTTAAACGGGTGAGTTAAGATGATATTGACATACACAAGATGTTAAACGGATTAGTTTAGATGATATTGACATACACGAGATGTTAAACGGATATGTCGAGATGATATTGACATACACGAGATGTTAAACGGGTGAGTGGAGATGATATTGACATACACGAGATGTTAAAGGGATTAGTCGAGATGATATTGACATACACAAGATGTTAAACGTATAAGTCGAGATGATATTGACATACATGAGATGTCAAACGTATGAGTCGAGATGATATTGACATACATAATATGTTAAATGGATGAGTCGAGATGATATTGACATACACGAGATGTTAAACGGATAAGTCGAGATGATATTGACATACATGAGATGTTAAACG
>LBNU01028216.1:0-37144 GCA_014162995.1 Artemisia annua | reverse complement strand
TTTTTTTTTTTTTTTTTTTTTTTTTTTTTTTTTTTTTTTTTTTTTTTTTTTCACAAACATCTTTATCAAAGTCTTTTTTTTTTTAGCTCAAATGAATTTTGTTCGATCGTTCTCACTGTTTGGATTTTTTTTTTTTTTTTTTTTTTTTTTTTTTTTTTTTTTTTTGCCATCTTGAACACTCTGATGCATTTTGGGTTACAATGGTTGAAGCTCCTTTAGTTTTTGGTTTTCAACATTGAGTGTAAATTGTTAGAAGTATGAACAACTCTTTTAGTTTTCTTAAACCTTACTTTTCAATCATTAATCTTTGTGATTAAATTTGTTTATGCTCTTGTGGTATGAAGTATGAACAACTCTTATAATTATGAATCAAAATGAATGTTGCTTAAAGTTCATTCGTTATTTTGTGAAGTTTATTACCTATTTTTGTAAATCGTAGCTGAACCAATTGTATGAACCAATGTTGCTTTCTATTCTTTTTTGTGATTTAATGTCGATATGTCATCAAGAAACATATTTTATTGTTATTGAAAAGACAAAAAGTAACATATTAAAATTTGAAATGTTTTACTGAGCCACACAAAAGAGTTGTTCGATAGATGTATGGATGATAGGGACTTGACATTGGAATATTGGATAAATGAAGACCCAGAATTTACAGTTTTTTTTTTTTTTTTTTTTTTTTTTTTTTTTTTATTTTTTATTATTTTTTTGAAAATAAAAATTCTACAGCTTAGTGCATAGAATATACCAACTTAAAAGATGAAGCTATTAGGAACATGGAATTCAACTTGACAAGTAAATTTGAAAGATTGGGACTCACGACGTATGAGCTACTAAAAGTAAAACAATACTTCAATTTAAAAGTGGTATAATTTGTTCTTTCTGTTGAGTTATTCTTAACTATTGTTATACGCGGCCTATATTACAAAGATTCCAATTGACGTTATCAAAAAAGGTGAAATAAGAAACGACAGATTGACGTTTTAGAATAAGTTTTACCATTTGAGTTAAATTTTACTTATATACCTTTTTCTTATGCTCTTACACAAGATGTACAATAAAAAAAATATTTAAAGGTTTTTTAGCATCATGGGTGCTCTAAATTAGTGAACAGGAAACAAAATTGCACCAAGTACATTGGATTGACATGGACTACCATCACCAGATTAACCACAACAATCGTTAAACTACTTTTGACTGTCGTCACAAGAAACAAACGAACACGAATATCGATACAAACGTCAAATTTATCGAAAACTAAAAACCGTTGCCGTTAGGCACGGGTACTCGGCTATAGATTTATAAAGAAGCATCAAAGATTAAATTTAATACTGCATGGTTAAATTAGCATGTCAAGTGCTATAAGCTTATACCCATTCCTAATAGTCTCACTGATGTGAAATACTGTAAGCAAACACTTTCAAAAATTTAAAGTCACAAAAACGGGAGCAAAATTTTAATTTTACAAAATGGGAGATAAAAAGTGAAGCGTAAAAAAATTAACAAGTAGACGCAGTCACGCAGACTTGTTTCATGCTTCAAAGAGTTAAAAAATGTAAAGGATTAAAGGGTGCATCTTTGTAAACGCTTTTACTTTCATAATGTCTTGTAGCTTACCTTTTCTTTTGTCACGTATTTGATATTCAGATAACTCGATAAACAAAATCACCCGACTAGATATAATCCGACTTGAATTTTACTCGAACTCGATAACCTGATTCCTTATAAGATTGAGTTGTAGTCAATTTTTTCTAATGCGAACCCGAATCAACAAGACCAGATAGCATTCGATAGCGCACACAAACAAAAAGGACTGTTACCACACACAGAGATATAAAACACACACAATGATAGGCGTATGGTTTAAACGAAGCTAATTTTAAGTGACACAACATAATTTCCATTTTTTAGTTGTTAGAGTGTAAGGAGCCATAACATGTTAACACTGGTTTTTTTTTTTTTTTTTTTCAATGTCAGCGCCACATCATTTCAACACAAAAAAACACCCCGTAACCATAACACCACCTTTTGGGACCCACTTTAAAAATAAAAAACAAACAAATGGAAACGGCGTTGGTAGAATTTTGAGCTTTCATTCGAGTAAAAAACATGAAAATGGCCTTAAGTCGCACAAATTTTTATCTTTTAGTGAAGCAAAATTATTCAAAAATAACTCGATTTTTAACTTTTTTTTCATAGAATATACGGGGTAGTGTGCACTTTATTTTAGTTGACCAAAAAAGTTATAGGGTGTTTTTTTCTTAAACATTTATGAAGAAAAAATATATGGGGTAGTGTGCACTTTATTTTAGTCGACCATAAAACATGAAAGTGGTGTTAAGTCGCACAAATTTTTAGCCTTCGGTCGAGTAAAATTATTAAAATTATACTTCATTTTAGTCGACCAAAGAACAGAAAGTAGCATTAAGTCGCACAAATTTTTAGCCTTCGATCGAACAAAATTATTCAAAATTATAACGGGCAATGTACACTTTATTTTACTCGACCAAGAAACATTAAAATGGTACACAAATTTTTAGCCTTTGGTCGAGCAAAATTATTCAAAATTATAAGAGGCAGTGTGCACTTTATTTTAGTCAACCAAAGATCATGAAAGTGACGCTAAGTAGCACAAATTTTTTGCTTTCGATCGAGTAAAATTATTACAATTATAAGGGGTGGTGTACACTTCATTTTAATTGACAAAAAAACATGAAAGTGAGATTAAGTGGCACAAATATTTAGCCTTTGGTAAAGCAAAATAATTCAAAATTATTTTGAGCGAAGTTTCTAGAATATTTTTTGTATGCTATCAATATTACTACACAAATTCCAGATTTTTAACACGTTCCAGAGATTTTTGATACCTAAAAATCACAAATTCCAGAAACTAATCATAACAGTATTTGAGTTAAAAAAACAGATACATATGAGTGGGTGAGCCCGCACGTTGCTGCGGGAGTGCTGTGTCGCCTTTCATGTGTTGAAACGACTTGTAACTTTTTTCTTTCTGCCGAGATTTGTCTAGCGGTGTTTAACATGAAGAGAGGCTAGTTTTATAAGTTAAAATTGGTAACTAAATAAAATAAAATGGTAAGATACATATAACCATACATCATAATTGTGGGAGGAAACTTATTAGGCATGAGGTTTATAAATATAATTTTACACTTTAGCAAAAGTTACATTAAATTTGTATATGAAATTATGTTAAAGGCACACACCTTTCTGTGAAATAGTATGAGCAACAACAATATTCCAGATCCAATTTGATCCAGAAACTCACAACTCCTTGTTTAAGACAATGAATAGTAACTGAATGATTAATTATAGTCAAACGATTACAAAGTGATAGAGACTGAATACCAATGTAGTACACACTCTCAATTAAAATGACAGATTACAAGTGATGATGATATGGTATTTGAGATGATGAAGGAGATGATAAACTCTCTTCTTCTCAATTATTGCGTGTTGTAAGACTGAGAGAGGGATGCAGCTTAAATAGCAAGGAGGTTTCCATCTTGACAGCAATCACCCCTTGATTCCAGCAATCACTCATCAATGGTCCAAAATACTTTCCAAGTGTGACAACTCCAATCCCTGCAATCACTCTCAAACATACCATAAGACACAACTTTAACTAAGGAAACTTAAACTGCTAATTCTAATACACCTCCTCAGTTTAAGTTTTGAAGAGATCAAACATGCACATTTTATTTAGTAAAAACTCATGTTGATTTGCAGCTAAGCCTTTGGTTAAAATGTCAGCTGTGTTTTTTTCAGATTCAATTTTAGAGGGTTTTATTATTCCTTCAATCATTTTGTCTCTGATAAAGTGGAGATCAATTTCAAAGTGTTTGGTCCTGTCATGAAAGACAGGGTTAGAAGCAATTTGAATTGCAGCTTTATTGTCACAGTACATGGTGATAGGTTTGTCAGATTTGATGTTTAAATCTTGCAGAAGATTGGTTAACCAGATTACCTCACATGTTGCAGAAGCAAGAGCTCTATACTCTGCTTCTGCAGAGGATCTAGAGACCACGGTCTGCTTTTTACTTTTCCAGGAGACAAGAGAATTGCCTAAAAAAATGGCAAATCCAGTTACAGACCTCCTTGTGCTTCTGCACTTGGCCCAGTCAGAGTCAGAATAACTGCACAGATTCAGGTTTGGGCCTTTTGAGATTAGGACCCCTTTGCCAGGAGCCTTTTTTAGATATCTTAGAATTCTTAGGCCAAGTTTGAGATGAGACTCCAGGGGAGAGTGCATGAATTGACTCAAGGAATGGACAGCATAGGAGATGTCAGGCCTGGTGTGGGTGAGATAGATAAGCTTTCCAAGTAATTTTTGATATTCAGTTATGTTTTTCAGAGGCTTGTCTTTCTTGTTTATGGGTTTGTCACTAATGATTAATTTGGATTCAATGGGAGTTTGAGAAGGTTTGCAGGCTAAAAGCCCATATTCAGCAAGGAGTTCAAGGCAATACTTTCTTTGGGAGAGGCAAATGCCTTTTTCATTTTCCAAGACCTCAATCCCTAAGAAGTATTTGAGATTGCCTAAGTCTTTGATTTGGAAGTTTGTTTTAAGGAATTCTTTAACTTTGTCTATTTCTTCCAAGTTACTTCCTGTGACCACTATGTCATCAACATAGACAAGAAGTCCAATGAAGTGATTGTTTTCGGTTTTGACAAATAACGAGTAGTCACTTTTGCTTTGTTTAAAACCAATTTTAATTAAGGTTTGACAGAGCTTTTCATTCCATTTTCTTGGAGCTTGTTTGAGACCGTATAGAGATTTTTTGAGTTTGCAAACTCTTTGATCATTGTCAGAGAAGTATCCCGGGGGAAGTGTCATATACACCTCCTCAGTTAGATTGCCATAGAGGAAGGCATTGTTGACATCTAATTGAAACAGTGGCCATCCGTTATTAACTGCCAAGCTAATAAGGCATCTAACTGTAACAATTTTGACCACGGGAGAAAAAGTCTCATCGTAGTCAACACCTTCTCTTTGGTTGTACCCTTTTGCCACAAGACGGGCTTTATATCTTTCAATGTCTCCATTGGATAAATATTTGATCTTGTAGATCCATTTGGACCCTATGGCTTTTCTGCCAGGAGGTAATTCAGTAATTTCCCATGTTTCATTTCTATTTAGGGCCTCCATCTCATTATTCATGGCAATGATCCAATCTTTGTATTTACATGCTTCATGGAATGTTTTTGGTTCAAAAGATTTGTTAAGATTGGTAGAAAAACAGTAATTATCTTTACTTAATTTGGAATAATTAACCACTTTGTCTATGCCATATTTAACTTTACCATCAAGAACAAAATCAGACAGTTTGGTAGGGAGTTTAGAAGTTCTTCCAGATCTCCTTTGAATTATAGGCTCATGATCAACATTTTGAATGTTGAGGCCATTACCCTCAGAAGTGGAATTTGATTCCACTATGTTGTGATCAATAAGGGAAGTGGTGACTAGTTCATCCAGGGTTGCATCAGATTCACTAGATTCACTGTTAAGTGACTCTGAGCCATCCACATTATGTGTTGCTTCAGGATTAAGAGATGTACTCTCACTAGATCCTGTGCCATCAACATGTGGAGATTCATCACCACTGTCCTGATCATGGTGTGCCTCTGAATCATCATTGGGTAGGAGAGTTGAAGAACTTTTGACATAGGGACTGTCAAAAAAATTAAGGTGATTTGTTTCAGAGGTGGGTCGTAAAAAAGTTTTTTGATTTTCTTTCATTTTTAGGGGAAAAATATTTTCATAAAACTTGACATCCCTTGAGTATAAAATACTTTTGTTTTGTAAACTGAGTAACTTGTAACCTTTTTTTGTATTAGAGTAACCAATAAAGATGCATTTTTCAGACCTTTTTGAAAATTTGTCTTTTTCAGATAAAATGGTAGCAAAACAGAGGCATCCAAAGGATTTTAAGTGACTTATGTTAGGTTCATTCCCAAATATAAGTTCAAAGGGGGATTTTCCTTCAAGCACAGAGGAAGGGAGTCTATTAATAAGATAGGTGGCAGTTAAGATGCATTCAGTCCACATGTTAAGAGGAGTTCCCGCCTGAAAAAGAAGAGACCTTGCCACATTCAGTAAATGTCTGTGTTTTCGTTCAGCAATGCCATTTTGTTGGGGTGTATAAGCAATAGTGGTTTGATGAATGATGCCATGCAGTTTGAAATATGTTTGCAGATGGTTATTAACAAATTCAGTGCCATTGTCGCTTCTGAAAATCTTAATGGTTTTGTTAAATTGGTTTTTTAGGTAATTATGAAACTCAATGATGCTGGTAGTAGCTTCATTTTTAGTTTTTAAAAGATAAACCCAAACTGCTCTGGAATAGTCATCAACCACTGTGAGGAAGTATTTAAATCCTTCACGGCTAGTGACCTTGTAAGGTCCCCACACATCAAGGTGAATCAGATCACCAACAGAAGTGCTTTTGTGGTCACTTAGAGGGAAGGGTTCCCTAGTTTGTTTGGAGTAGTGACAGATGTCACAAGGAGAAGAAGTGAAATCTCCTTTAAAGTCGATTTTGTGTTTAAGGGCTTTTAAAACTTGGTCAGAGGGATGACCAAGTCTACTGTGCCACAAAGAGTTTGAGTGAAAACTTATGATGTTGTTACATTTGAGAAAGTTACTTGTGTCAGTGAAATCAAGGAAGTACAGACCTTCTCTTTGACTACCAGTCGCCAGAGTTTTCTGATGCTGTAAGTCCTGGATATAGCATTTGTACTCATCAAACCCAATGAAAAATTTACTATCTCTTGCCAGTTTATGAACTGACAGAAGATTGACTGTATATTCAGGAACATATAAAACATCATATAGAATGATTTTATCACTTAGTCTTAGATTTCCAACTTTTTTAATGTAGGCGGTGGTGCCATTGGGATGATCAATTTGAAGTTTTAAATCAGATATGTCTGTTATGTTTTCAAGTTTGTCCTCTGATGTAACCATATGTTGGTTAGCACCAGAGTCAATGATCCATCCTTTGTTTGTTTTAATGATTTTAAAAGACGTGTTCCCACAAAAGTAAGTACCTCCCATATAGGTGTGCACATTGTTGGAAGATTTAGAGCTGTTTAGGAGACTTAGCAACTGTTGAACCTGTTCAGCTGATAAAGTAGTACCAGAACATGGTGGAGTGGTCGAAGTAGAGGTAGGAACCTCTACAGATGCATTATTACTAGTATATGCATTAGAATTTTTTTGATTAGCCCATTTCTTTTTTATGTGATCAGGATAGCCAACAATCTTATAACATTTTTCAATTGTGTGTCCAGGAAGACCACACTTAGGATTTGTGCATATCAGATTAGAATTTCGTTCATTTTTTTTATTATGCACTTTGTGATTATTGGAATCATTATAACTTTTAGAAACAAAGGCAGAGGCATGATGTTTATTTCCAGCAACAGATGAGGAGCCTCTATGAGATTCCTCTCTGGAAATAACAGAAAAGGCTGTTTTAACATCAGGTAAAGGTTCCCTGGTGAGTATATTGCTTCTCAATGGTAAGTACAATTCATCTAACCCCATTAAAAACTGCATAAGTTTGATAAGATTTTTATGCTCTTTAAAACCTTTTGCAGCATCACAAGTGCAAGCAGGGAGTTTGACCAAAGCATCAAATTGTTTCCAAAGTGAATTTAACTTGTGATAGTAATCAGAAAGAGTGGAACCATTTTGACTTAAAGTATTGATTTGGTGATGAAGATCAAAAGTGACAGATCCATTGACCTTGTCATAAGTTTCCTTAAGTTCATCCCAAACTTCAGAGGGAATTTTTGAAAATATTTGTCCAAGATAAAGTTCCTCTGAAATTGAACCAAGTAACCACCCCAGTACTACAGAATTGCACATTTCCCATTGATTAACCAGGGACTTATCAGTTGGTTTTTTGCATTTCCCATTAATAAATCCAAGTTTGTTTTTGGAGTGCAAAGCAAGAGTCATGGCATGACTCCAAACATTGTAGTTATCTGTTCCCGTTAGTTTTAGGTTGATCAAAGGAGTGCTGCTAGCATCAGTAGGATGAAGATAAAGTTCATCCCCAAAAATTAGTTTGCTTGCTTCAGTAGCACTTGAACTAGCATCACCAGGCATTTTTTTTAAGTTTATAAAGAAATTGTTTTGCCCTTTGTTATAAAAAATTGAGTTTCAACCAAAAACCAACTGATATGAAATAAGCACATACAGTGGGTCCTGACTTTACCAAGATCAGGTGAGTGAAAAGATCTTACAAAGTAATATGAGCAGCGGAATGTAGAATAACGCCTCACAATTGAGGCAATTCAAGCGAGGACACGAAACCCCCAAAAGTTAGGGTTTATTTATGAACCCTAATTTTTCCCACGATCCAGCAATAAACCACGCCAGAAGATAATAAAGCGTATTCCAGCCTTAGATTGCGTAGAAATTCCTCGGACCAAGAAACCCTAACTCAATTGAGTAAGGATCTCTAAACACGATAGTAATCAGAGTGTTGTGGCTGTGATACCATGTGAAATAGTATGAGCAACAACAATATTCCAGATCCAATTTGATCCAGAAACTCACAACTCCTTGTTTAAGACAATGAATAGTAACTGAATGATTAATTATAGTCAAACGATTACAAAGTGATAGAGACTGAATACCAATGTAGTACACACTCTCAATTAAAATGACAGATTACAAGTGATGATGATATGGTATTTGAGATGATGAAGGAGATGATAAACTCTCTTCTTCTCAATTATTGCGTGTTGTAAGACTGAGAGAGGGATGCAGCTTAAATAGCAAGGAGGTTTCCATCTTGACAGCAATCACCCCTTGATTCCAGCAATCACTCATCAATGGTCCAAAATACTTTCCAAGTGTGACAACTCCAATCCCTGCAATCACTCTCAAACATACCATAAGACACAACTTTAACTAAGGAAACTTAAACTGCTAATTCTAATACTTTCCAGCATTCTTATGCATAGATACACTTGGTCTGTGGTGCGGCACCTATGCCTCCAAACCATGACCAAGTCCATCCCTCAGCCTATCACTCACATTTGTATTTGCAGTCACGTCGCCACTCGGCGTCAAATTTCTTCTGATTATGTCACTATCTCCATTGTTTTTTCTTGGCCAGATTTCTTCTGACTCTTCCTCATGGCCCCCGTGCACAACGTGGTTAGAACAAAGAGGTTTCCTGACCTATAAACAATCATTAGTCAATCAGGCAAACTCAGACTCAAACTGACCAGGTGTGCAGACGTTATAAAACAGCCGCAAATAAAAAAGGCAAGTGGAGGATTAAGTAGAGGCACAAAAAATTCACATTCTTATAATTCATTAAACCCAAAACGACACATCATCCAAAGTTCTTTTATAAACTAAAGGAACTCATAAACCATCCCAACATCAAGTAACTCGTAAACGCGTAACTCAGAAACCATTCAAACGTTCTTTTATAAGTCATTCATTATGTGAAGCCCCATCTTTATTTCCAGAAACATATTAGGTATTTACATAGCTGGTAAAAAATGATACAACCAACGAACCTTATTAAACTGTTAATAAAATGGCCGCTGTACTTTTAATTCTGCTAAATAGAACTTGATAGCCTCATTCGTGTTTGTGATAACTGTCACATTTTCGCCTCCAGCTTGCCTTTCTTCTCTGCAAGCTTCGGCTTATGGTCTGCAAGCACTTAATCTTGCATTTGTATTTTGATTAACCTGAACAGAACAAAAAACAAAATAATAGTGATCTATATTCTAATTTAGAGACACGTTGGCCCGTAGTCGTTGTTTTGTCTACTGTTGTATAAAAATTTATTAAAATTGATTAATATGCTAAATCCAAATTGACCCATTTGACCATTTCCCTTTTAAGTAAGTTTCTTAATATGGCCGGATTGAGCTAAAACATAATCCAAATTGACCAAATATATAAGCAAACGGATCATAATTCCCACCTCTAACTATCACCTTCATATTAATTGTGAAGCAAGAACATTCTGCAGCAAACTGCAGGGATGTTTGCTGCTAGTTTAAATAAAAGATTGTTTATGTAAAGTTGAAAAACTTGAAGGTAAAAAGGTGAACATTTAGAATATATTTTTTCTTTGCTGCAGATAGTTTAGTTGCAGTTGCAGCAGCGATATTAACCCCTTTATGTTTATATCCACTATATTCCCACACAAAGATCTACCCAGTTTAATAAAATTAACAAAGTTCAAACACTCACCGAGTTTTTGCGCATCCCCAAACCATTTATTTTAGGTGGACTGCTCTTTGCTGACGATACTTGGCAAGTGGACAATTGACTAAAGAGGATACACCCGCCATGGCTGCAATTATAATAAGGTGCCCTGCCAAGATACGGGTGATCTCACCTTTATCGATTCCACTCAGGCGCATCACAGGCCACACGTGCACAACTTTCAAATTCAATTTCTTTTTTTTATCACAGGCGCAACAATGCCCCTGCAGTACCAATGATAGTTACTGTGTGTGTAGCATTCTAGTATCTATCATTGTGATATTCAAAACATCCCTTTCAACCTCTACACTCTGCTCATATTCTAGCCCGTCTCACCCTCCGTCAGTCCACCCCTCTCCTTCTCTTCCATCCCTTTCCTACCCTTTCCACCGTTCCACATCAGCCTCTGGCACATTAAGCTCCTGTGCAACAACAATTTCAGTTAACACATATCCAATATTAGTTTGTACATGTCTGTACGTGTATGTGTGTCGATGATATTACCTTTGAGATGATATTAGCTTTGAGATGAGATGAGACCAAGCAATTTGTATAAGATCATTGGCTTTTTCCCCAGCATCTTCAGCACGTTTTCCACCTGATGTATTACCCTAAAATTCAAAAAGTCAGTTCTACTACTACAAATTATGATTCAAGCATAGTATTTATACACATGGTAATAGACTAATAGCCATGCTTACCATAATATATCTAGGGTGGACCCCTGCTAAGATTGATGCACCACGAACTAGAGAAAATGCAACATAAAACTTCCATCCAGCAGCAGGCCATGGCTTTCCCTAAAATGCAAAAAAGAAAAATTATAGGTATAGTTATGAATGGCTTTAAAATATCTACTCGGTAATCAACATTATCAGCAATGGTCTTACAGTAGCAGCGCAGTAGTCTGTGAGATATTCTTCCAATGAAGGAGCTCCTTGAGGGGTATCAGTAATTTCAAGACCGTTATTGTGTTTCACTTTACCCAGTGAAAAATCTGCAACATACGACTGGTAGACAGGAAGAGAAAAGATTATGATTGACTTTCGACTACAAACATCTGTTATGTATAAAATCCTTATGGTGTGGATAAATATAGCACAAATGAGAAAGACTAACTTACCATACAGCTGTATGCAATATCACACATCTGGTTTCCAAGAGTAGACAGCTCCCAATCAAGAATTGCGATCACTCGATCCTGCATTTCCACATTTTCCATATATTACTGAAACATTAACTGCAGATATAAATTAATTTGAGTTCCAAAATGAAGCTAAATACAAACCTCTATTGGATGAAAAAGAAGATTATCAATCCGAAAATCACCATGAACTAGACAAGCTGTGCTTCCAGAAGAATCTTCTAAAGGTATATTTTGGCGCAACCAATCAATCAGCTTCAACATCAAAGGGTTTCTCTCAGATTTTCCTTCACCAGTAGAAGCAATATATTGATTTGCCCACCTTTAAAACCTGATGTATTCGATGATGTTTCAATGAAATTTAGGGGCCAAAATATGATTACTCAAGTTTATAGACAATGTACCTGTCGTTTACAGTAGTTGTTTACCCGACCGTAGTTTCCAAGACCAATTGCATCAACATTAGCAGAATGAAGAGAAGCTAAAGCTTTGGCAGTTGCATGATATAAAGCCCTTCTCCTATTAGGTGCCACACCCTAACATCAAAATGAACGGGTATAATTAAGAATGATACAGTTTATACATTTGAAAATGGACCAGAGACCAGGATTCATACAGGTAGCATAGGATCTAAGAATATGCGCCCCTCCATAAACTCCATAATGTAGAACGGAGTACCAATTACACTTGAATCAGTACATAAACAGAACACTTTTGGGACAGGAACAACTGTATGAGTACTTAATGCATGAAGCACCTGCACATTAGAAAGTATAAGATAAATCAGTAAATCACATATATTATGACAAAATATGCAGAGAGAAATACAAATGTAGACAGTTATTACCTGAAATTCTCTCTCGACAGCATGAGCAGATTGTAATAGCTGATCAGTGGGTTTCTTTCTCAAAACATACTTTTTTACTAGAAGACCTGATTGTAACTCTATAAGATATGTTGGGTTCGATTGACCATGCCCAAACTGATCAACAACAAGTACATAAGAATTAATTTCTGAGCAAGAGGGATCATAAAGTAAGTTCAGCGTATCTAGAACTGCACATGAGCTTCTATACGAAAATGGATTATGTAACAGATATAAAGTTAACAATAACAAGGCCTCTTAAAACAAACTGTATTCCAATACTCCACTATGACAACCCAACATATAGCATTAGTTATTCATATTACATGGACTAGATAGCTGACAAGAACATGATCAGATATTAGTCCTTACTGTTTATAGATTGCACTGGTTGATTCACTTCTTGTTTACTGAGTTCGATACACACATAGTTAATCACTCAGGGGATGGCCTAGTGGTAAAAGGGTTCTAACAATCATCACTAACTCCGAGAGGTCTCAATTTCAATTCATACTTGGTGCAAACAAACATGATGTGGCCACGCCAACCTTCTAAAAAAGGAGTAGAACGGCATAAATAAACTAATAACTTGAATTACAAACAAATAATAATTTAAAAAGCATGAGTTGACTTTCAAAAATAATTAGCTTAGCAGCGGCAGAAAGAACTCGATTTCAATTACATAAGGATCATTTCATCTGTTAACCTAAATAATTAAAATACAACACTTACCACATATCTTCTGGTCCAAGTGGCTCTTCTTTAAGGAATGTTTTAAGGCATTTACACAAGAATATGCAGTTGACCAGTCAAGTCAGCAGAGTCTAGCAATTCACCCATAACAATATCAGAACCTTTTTACAATTTCATTTTTATATAAAATGAATTTCACAACACACTGCGCATGCGGGTGGTAACTATTAAAATGGGTATGTTTGGAAAAAAANAGGGTAATAAACTGACCAAGATTTTCAAAATGGGTATGGATTGGGTTCGAGACATCAAAATGGGGTAAAACTTGACCCATTCTTTCAAAATGGGTAACAACCTGATCAAGTATATAAAATGGATCTACTAATAATCAAATCCAACACTCCCCTTATTAATTTAACAATGGATCTACTAATCAAAAACTAAATCAATCACTGATCCAATAAAAGAAAAGTTATTACAAAAATGTAATACCTGGATTTCCAGCAGCAGAAGTAACAGAACCATCAACAACTTTAAACGGTTTCTGTTTGAGTTGCAGCAAGTGTCCTTCTATGCCCCGGGAAATCCAAGATAGCTGAATCTGTTTAGAAAACAAAAGTCGAAGGTGTCATAATTCAAAATTATCATCATGTGTTCACTAAATCAAACCTAATCATCAAAGTTTCACAAAAAAAAGTTGATCATATTCGATTCAAACAACTGATGTGACTACCTGTGATCAACTTTTTTTGTGAAACTAATTTGGGCCTTACTTGAATCAGCATTCAAAGGACAAGATTTGCACCATTCGAAAGCAGAATCTCAGTAACTTTCACCCAACCCTTGCTGGCAGCATAGTGAAGAGCAGTGCGGCCACCTTCATTTTTCAAATTTACATCAGCCCCTGTTCATCAAAATAATAACTTTAGCAAATAATAGATTCTCATTGTGTAACCAATTTAAAGAACATTTAACTGATAACTTTAGTAAGTGTAGGATAATGCTTATGTTGCCATGTACATGAGATTGGAGAAGGGGCCAGACAAGTTCTAAAGATGCAGATCCTATTTCCCCTAATCAGTTATGGCGCACTTTAGAAGGCCCAATTTTTTTTGAAGAGCAAGGGTTTTGATTGGGGTAAATGATAAAATGAAACTAGAGTTAAAAACACATATATTCTCGTCTATTTATGGTCTCAATAACCAAGAGCTACCTACAGAGGTCTTGGTTACTCCACTCTCAAGGCAGGTGTTCTCACATTGACCAAGGTATCTAACCTTAATCAGGCTATAAGTTCCATATATATAACACAGTTTATGGTCGTATCTTCTTTCAGGGGTCTGATACTTTAAGCATGTCTTCCAAATTTCATGGTCGTATCTTCTTTCTGGGGTCTGATACTTTAAGCATGTCTTACAAATTTCACGAAGTTAACCCTTCTAAGTTCTAACCAATCGACTATTACAAGAACAAAGGCCGATCAGTCATTTTTCATTACCATCTCTTTATCTAAAGACGTCACAAGCTTCATTTTTGAACTTTATAAAATAACAGAATCTAATGAATCGCGTCGATAACTTTTCAAACCATTCTAGCCCTTTTTGTCAAAACGAATAGATTCTTTTACAATAAAGAAGATTAATCACTCATGCAAAAAGTACAAAAACAGTGGCATTGCGGTAGGTGCAATTGAGGGTCTATCCACTATAAACAACAATAATCTTTCACAGTTACTACAAAACGAGTCGGGCGACGGTCGGCCGCGTTGCGGCCTCGCGGGTTTTTTGAACGTAATTAGAAGGATTTGTTTTATAAGTCTATATCTTTTTGCGGGGCGTTGTTTCATACCGTTGATTATTACACGGTATTTCAATGTCACAATCAACAACTATTATGACATTATATGATGTAACAATTTGCCAATATAAAAGTTACAACTCCCTTTTTTGCATAAATGTTCTACTATTATATATCAAGATTAACATACTGAGGTTAACATAACATACTTGGTCCATGAACAGGCCAACATCTATGCTATAAAATCTTAAACCATTTTGTTTTCTTTGGCTAGTCTATGACCAATTGAGCAGCCGTACCGATCTGTTCTGACCTTGGCGTGCCTCCACCATCTGAACATTAACCGAACTAAAAGTGATCCAGTTTAAAGCTCGCATGAAACTACGTTGGTTACCTGTCACCAGTAATTCAGATTTCATGTCTGCAATTTTCCCGTCATCAATCTTGGAATTTTTTTTAAGTAGATACGTGTTTGGGTTGTGTAGCTGGGTTCTCTTTGTTGAACTGCAAGGACGCAACATAACACAATGAGAATACATAACGTCACATATAGCAAATATAACATAACCTGAAAAAAGTATGTACCCTGGACACCGCAGTTTCTACCTTCCTCTGAAGGATTCCTAATACTCTTGGTATGTTCCAATATATGACTTTACCATACTGTTCTCGGATTCTCACTTTCTCAGTAGTTCGTCTTCTTTATCAGGCTTTAAAAGCAACAACAAAGCAGATGTGATGTAGACTCAGTTTCGAAATATTGAAAGCTACATACATATGGCCTGTTGGGTAACGCTGCAATGGCAATTCAAAAGGTCAGGCAAAACCTTCAGCAAAATAAATGAGCAAACGATTAGCCATAATTTAGAAGAATAAAACAACTTTGGAAATTAATACCTTCCATTTCGTGGTGGCGACAAACCTGATCAATGTTATCTGTAAACAACCCTGGATTCTTCAAAGCTACGGTCTGTAGCGTGTCAAAATGGAGACAAACCTGATCACTGTTACCTGTAAAACTACTCGGCTCCCTAAACAGCAACGATGATATTGTGGAATCGCACTTGTGGAATGACTTTGCAGCGTGCCACAATGTGGACAAACCTGATCACAAACGGCCAAATACACATAATCAAGAGGCGGTTCTGCACATTAAAAAATAAGTGTAAAGAAATTCTAACGTATGCTTCAAAATTTTGGTAAAGAAATTCTAACCAATTGTATAAGAAATATCAAACTGGCTTGCTATGAGTCGATGAACATGGTTGACTGGTATTTGCACGTGTACCACTTAACCGCTGTGTTTTTCTTTCATCAGTAACTGTGTAAACATTAGCAGGCGATTGACAATTTATTATCTATCAAGTATCTACAAAACAGAACATTACGAAACCGATACAATCGTTGTGGCAGTAAATCTGTTATGGAACTATATCGCATGATATGTTAGTACCTTGAGTAATACAAAATCCGGGAGAGTGAGTATGTTGTCAAACCACACGATACATCGCGATACCCCAATGACCGGTCGACGTTGTTGATATGCCCGTTTAGCTCAAGATCTTTAGCCTTGGTCTGTAACCACCTATACCATATAACACACAACATCGTAAGATTTTAATTATTGACCAATTTGAAACCAAAGTAAATATGCAATAGGACCACGTATATAATATAGTCAGATACTTCAAAGGTAAACTAATAAGCTTAAAACATTCAACATTCAACGAATTTACTTGCCTTCAGTCATAGAAGATCTTCGACTGCCGCTAGCACATAAACTGCCAAAATCATTGTTTGCTCTTTGATAATTGACTGCAATAACATAAGGTTGCCGATA
The DNA here is from genome assembly GCA_014162995.1 of Artemisia annua. Classification (NCBI taxonomy): domain Eukaryota; kingdom Viridiplantae; phylum Streptophyta; class Magnoliopsida; order Asterales; family Asteraceae; genus Artemisia; species Artemisia annua. The sequence continues at coordinate 20,535 of LBNU01028216.1, read as the reverse complement.
GTTAGTACAACTTGAGCGATTGTCTGTGTATTTTGTCAATAAAATTGTTTCGATAAAATATAAAGATTACTCACTTTTGTGACCATTTTCTATGTGGGGCTGAAATAAAATTTAGAAAAATCATAATGGAAGAAATTTTGATATAAGGTTGCCGATAGTTAGTAAGCAATAAAATATAAAGATTACTCACTTTTGTGACCATTTTATATGTGGGGCTGAAATAAAATTTAGAAAAATCATAATGGCAGAAATTTTATACATACTCATAAATAATAGAGTCTAATTTCAAAAAATAACTACAATAGTTGTGAAGGATTCATCATTCTTTATATGGTTAAGGATTTGTTATTCTTTATGTGGTTAAACATACTTCTAAAGCAAAGATATTGCTTAAGATTGCATCAAGCAAAAGACGTAATAACAGTATTATATTTTGATAAAAGAGATTTTGGAGGTTTAATAAGTAGAACTAACTTTCGACCCGTTTTCTTTTTTGTTATCAATCATATACTATTTCCTAGTCGACCCATTCATAAGCAAATAAACTAAAACACCTCTTGTTAATAGCATTTAATTAGGTTGTAGTAGAAATGCATGTTTACCTTTAAACATGATATACTGCAGAGCTTTTCGGATGATACCTGGAACCTTTGTAAGACATACGACCCATTTCATTTATAGGCTGCAAGATCGTATAATGGGTATAGTAAGTGAATTATCTAAAATTTGCTTATAAGGATCTTACTAATTGATAAGTTTAGAGTAATTAACACACCTGAAACGTATCGGTCATCGACTTATATTCTTTCAGTGTAAGTCAAGACTCGTTCTTTTCCATGTTTCTTAGAATATTCCCATGTTGTTCCTACATACAGTAATAATATCAGTTAGCGGTTGAAAACATTAGGAAAACAAACTTATTAGTTTTTTTTGGATTAGCATTCTATTATGTAACCGTCGACTTCTGCAGTGGCTACAAATACTATTTTGGCCAGTAAAGTTGTTTCAAAGGTTGTAAACAGTAGTAGAAACATCACGTCCAGTGTGATGGCTTATGTAAGGTGTTTTGCTCATGGAAAATCAGCAAAGTATAAAGAACTTCTCACCTAAACCTGAGCGGCACAACTTCAAGGCATAAAAGGAAAACACTTATACGTGTGATATCTTTTTCTCTTGAACATTTCATCAGACACTTGCTCAGCCATTTCATCAAACCCCTATCATCCAAAGATGATAACTCATATTATACATCAACTAATGTGAAGATCAAAATTAAACATTCAATCAAATATGAACATATTGGTCTGTGTCCAATACTGATAGCACTATTAGAACTTGGGATTGGCTCACTTGACTTTCTTTACCTGTGACGGGGCTGCTATATGGTGTTTGTATGGTGATAGAGAATCAATGCTTTGAAGAAAGTCTTTTTCCTTTTTCCTTGATTATGATCAACACTATTTGCTGTTAGGGGCATTGATTGTTTGCTTAGTTTGTTTGGTTCAGTTATTTTTTTCGTTAAAAGCGGTTTACCTCATCCAAAGAATTGTGAAGAAACTATATCTTAGGGTCTTATCATTTCTTCAATAATCCCTATACCATGACAATACCGATTAGAAAGATATGTGCACACATTATATACCCAATCATAACCACCCAATTATAATACTTGTAAAACACGCATACACAAATAAAAACAATCCTTACTGAAGCGTAGGAATGGTCACAAATGGATGGTTTGATAACTCTAATCACTTTACATATTGAGTCTACTATTAACCGCATAAACGTATGAACATATGATCGACTGAAATCTGACTATATAACTTAAAAGTGCTATAGGTACATATATTAACCCCACTTTTTTAAGCCAAACATTTCATCAAACACATTATATGCATAGTCCAAAATCTTAATCACCACCAAAAAGCAAAACCACATCAAACACCTAATTATATGTAAATGAAATAATCACGGGGACAATCATAAACGCAATGTTTAAAACATTAACACCTGAGACATACCTTAAATTCGCAATTCCTTCTTGTACAAACTGAAGCCGATGGTGCTACAGTCTCTTCTTTCCAAGTCTTTTCTCTTTAATCTTGTTGAGGTCCTACTGCCTCTGAAATCTGTGTTACTGTATAAGTTTCCTCTACCGACTTTGAACTGATACAACAACCGAAAACCAATTTTAACCCACATCTTATCTTTTGTCAATCATTTAAAGAAAATCAAGGCTACTACTTACCTCATAATTTCTTGTGAAGAATAAGATTGCTGATAGTCTTGTGAAAAGAACAAAAATGGAGGCTTTACATCATCGGTCGTTCGCGCCATCACCGCCATAGACCTTGTAACCAAGACACAGAGAATCACGCTTTTTTAATCAAATCCCCAAAACTAAAATTAACAGAAGTCGTACCGTATTGAAGATGCAATCAAAATCCGGTTCTTGAGGCTGTGAAACTGAAAGCTTCAGATGGACTTCCGCCACCCACCAACCTCTCTACAACATGACTTCACCACCGAGATCACCTACCGGTGTATATGTGAGAAAATTCTGGAATATTTGAGATTTAGCAAAGTATATAGAGCGGCGAAAATTTGGATCGGGCTAGACAACATCTGCCGGGCAAAAAAAAAAAGTAGCCCACGATGGGTACTGTTCACAGAACGGCGACGTTTTAAATGGTGTATAATATATATAGTAATTCCACACGATCACCTAAGGGTGTGTTTGGTACAGAGAATTTCAGAGAATAGAAATGAAGTAGAGAATAGAAATTGAGAGAATAGAAATCAGTAGAGAATTTTGTTCAATTCTAATGTTTGATAACAACAGAGACTTGACCCGGGAAATGAAAAAAAAATTATTTTTTGATTAATTTTTTTTTTCTAAATAACAATTCTAAAAAAAATGTATTTAAAAAAAATAATTTTTTTTTAATTTATATTTTTTCAAAAATTATTTTTTTTTTGAATTTATTTTTTATAAAAATTATTTAAACAAATTTATTTTTTCTAAACAACAATTCTAAAAAATAGATATTTTAAAAAAATTTAAATTATATATTTTTTTAAATTTATTTATTTAACATTTTTTAAAAAAAAATATTTTTTTTAAAATTTATTTTTTATAAAAATTATTTTATAAAAAAGTTATTTTTTTAAATCATTTTTTATAAGAAATTATGTTTTAAAAAAATATTAAAAAAAAACTTATTTTGAAAAAAAAAATTATTTAAAAAAAAAACTTTAATATTTAAAAAAATTATTTTTTAAAGCTCAATTCTCTCCATTTCAACAACAATAGGGGTGGAAATCAAAGTTAATAAAATACAAAGAGTTGAACTCCTTGAGAATTCGAAATTCTCCACCCATTTGATTTCTCAACCTACCAAACATGGGAAATCAGCCAATTTCCATTTCTTTGCCTCTATTTCTCTGTACCAAATACACCCTAAGAGTTTAAGACTAAAAATTTTGTTTTTTGGTCGACTAAAATAAAGTGCACCATGTCCCTTGAATTAATGGATTAAGCATAGTGTATGTTGAGATGAGATCAATATAGAACTAATTATAGCCACCCATTTTTATTTTTCATCTTTTTTTTAAAACAACATATCTTGCAAACGGTAAATCTTCAAGCTACAAAAAAATACCATCGCGACGAGAATTAAATCATCTTTATATAGATATTATATAGAGAGAATTGCAAAATACATCCCTGTGGTTTACAGGTTTTACCATCTTACATCCCTGTCAGAAACTTTTGGCAATATACATCTCCCATTAGGCAAACATTTGCCACAATACATCCCTCGTTAAGAAGGAGGACTAACGGTGCAAATTTTTTCTCCGTTATCTCTTAACAAGCCTGAAAATATTTGCACCGTTAGTCCTCGTTAGCCTTCGTTAGCCAAACATTTGCACCGTTAGTCCTTTTTTTGGGTTTTTTTTAATTTTTATCCGTTTTTTGTCAGTTTTTTTTTCCTTTTTTTACGTTTTTTCAGTTTTTATCCGTTTTTTTACGTTTTTTGTCAGTTTTTTTCCCGTTTTTTGTACGTTTTATCCGTTTGTTGTCAGTTTTTTTCCGTTTTTTGTATGTTTTATCCGTTTTTTGTATGCTTTATCCGTTTTTTGTCAGTTTTTTTCCCATTTTTTGTATGTTTTTAACGTTTTTATCTGTTTTTTGTACGTTTTATCTATTTTTTGTCAGTTTTTTTCCCTTTTTTTGTACGTTTTATCCGTTTTTTTGTACGTTTTATCCGTTTTTTATCAGTTTTTTTTACATTTTTTTTCAGTTTTTTTATACATTTCATCTGTTTTTTGTCAGTTTTTATCCGTTTTTTGAACATTTTATCAGTTTTTTTACGTTTCAATCCATTTTTTGTACGTTTTATCCAAATTTTGTCTATTTTTTTCCGTTTTTTGTACGTTTTATCAGTTTTTGTCAGTTATTTTTCCATTTTTTATACGTTTTATCTGTTTTTTTCCCTTTTTTGTACGTTTTATCCAATTTTTGTCAGTTATTTTCCGTTTTTTTTTTCGTTTTTAATTTTATGTACGTTTTATCCAATTTAAAACGTACAAAAAACNATATATATATGGGGCCATTCATGTGAGAAATCCAATTTTTGTGAGAACACGAGAAGAGATCCTAGCCATCCATCTAATCCCTTTTTTTTTAGATCTAATGGCTAAGATTAATTCCAAAAAAGGGTATTTTTGTAATTACACCAAACAACTAATATGAATGAAAAAAAAAACACACACACAGATCACAAATTTGAGTGTGAAAACACGATTCATCCTCTCCACCAACTACCTTCTACCACCATTCAAAGCACCGCTACACCGCCCTAGAACCACCACTACATAGCCGTTCAAACCACCACTACACCGCCCGATAGAACCACCACTACACCGCCGCAATTATAGCCGTTTAAGTCAGAACCTTCTACCACCGTCTTCCACCATCTACTACCGGAATCGCCACCGGAATCACTATAGGAATCACAATCGATCATAAGAAGAAGATGTTAATGGAATTAGGTCAACTGAAGATGAGATTGATGAAGAAGATGAACTTTTTGAATCAGATTACAAATGAATTTCAAGTAATTGTTATTTTTTTTCTATTTTTGAGTAAATTTAATTGTATAATTGTGAATTATTTTGCATTTGAAATTATTTTCTATTGTTTTAATTGTAAATATTTCACATGTGAGTATACAGTAGGTATTAATGTTAAAAGCTACTTAATTAGTTTGCATAAAGTAGGATATAGAAGAGATTTTTTGATCTACTAGCGGATTTTTAAGTTTAGTAATAATTTATTCGCATGTGATAATTTTGATCAAGGACTGAAGTTTTGATGTTATTAGCGGTTTTTTTGGATTAGTGTATTTAAGTTTAGTTATAATATCTTCACATGTGAAGATTATCAGTTAGGAATGAAGTTTTGACGTTATTAGCGGATTTAAGTTTGGATTATATTATTTTCGTTTGTGAAAAAGATCAATAAGTAATGAAGTTTTGATGTTATTAGTGTATTTATGTTTAATTGTAGTATCTTCGCATGTGAAGATTATCAGTTAGGAATGAAGTTTTGACGCAATTAGACGATTTAAGTGTGGTTTATATTATCTTCACGTGTGAAAAATATCAGTATGTAATGGAGTTTTGAGGTTATTAGTTTGAAATATGGATGTATCTTCAAGCGTCCTCAGGGTCTCTACATTAGTTTGAAAGAGAAGTATGACTGTTAGACAAAACTGTGTTCAGTTTATATTTAGAGTATTTCAAATTAGTAATTAATTGACGTTTGAGTTACTTGAATCTGTGGTTCTTGCTGCTCTTGTTGCATCACTAAAATTACTTGGCGGTACCTGTTCAAGACTCAAATGGGCGTGAGTTGTTAGATAGGGGACGTGTTGGGTTGGCATGAATATCCAAAACTTTGAACTCTAATAAGTTACCATTGTAACTACAATTTTAATTACATGACTTAGGAGTTTCTGTTGGTACCCTTAACCCAATGTATAATGTGTATTTGTTTCAAAATAAAGCATAAAAGGCGTAGTAATATGTAGGGACGTGGTACTGTGGCTACTGGTTGTGCTGAACAACAGATGGTGCAGGTTATTTCATTGTGTTTTATTGAACTTATTTGAATGAGTAATTAGTTTCTGTTGGAGTGGATCCTTAATATTAGTTTTGCACTTGTGGGGTTCGAAAGAAACTACGGTTACTTGTGTTGAGATGTTCAAGAAAAGTTTATATCACGGAGAAGTAAGTGATATTCTTTTCTTTTATAACCTTAGCTACTGATCTTCCATGTGATATTGAGTCTATCTTTTTTTTTCCCCTTTGTTTCCAGGCCGGTGATAATGTGGGTCTTCTTTTACGTGGTATAAGTAGGACCAGAGAGGACACGTGCAAAATTTTGTTTACATTACTTTGCTCATATCTGACATTTTTATTTATTCTTTCAAGAGAACACCAGCATTGATGTCATCTTGTTGCGTGTAAATTAGAGATAATACTATATTCTTATTGCATCTGTAAAGAATCACATTAATACCAACAAACCTACATATAATTGGTTGTATGATAAAATATCTCTGCTTATGAAGAGCCGTTTCTCGAAATAGTTTGGTTTTTTGGTGAACCAGAAGCCTGCACCAAATACAGCCGACAGCATGGAGTTCCATCATCAGGGTGGTTTTGAATTGACCTCGGCAAACCACGCAGTCTGTTAAACAGATTAAGGGGATCATGGAAAAGACCATAATCAGCATCCGGATCTCCAATTTGGGAAAGCGTGACATCGGAAAACCCTAAAGTAGGAAGCAACTGTTCAGGCCAATCACTATAGAAATGGAAGTTGGTGGCCGAGAGTGTCGTTGATTGTTTATTCATGAAATCTCCTAGCAAAACTGTATGTGTGATGCTGCAATGGTTGGCTATTGTTTTCAGTACTTCCATGGCTTGGGATCGGAAAACCCTAAAGTAGGAAGCAACTGTTCAGGCCAATCACTATAGAAATGTAAGTTGGTGGCCGAGAGTGTCGTTGATTGTTTATTCATGAAATCTCCTAGCAAAACTGTATGTGTGATGCTGCAATGGTTGGCTATTGTTTTCAGTACTTCCATGGCTTGGGAATGAGGAAGGTAATAGATAATTCCTTCTAGAATCCACAACGTATTCTTCTCTGGTATGAACCCTGATGCTTGAAGCTGCTTGAACCAGTCCTCATCTCTGATATCCACGGATATTCTTTTAAGGGATTTCGCGGTCAACATCAGTTGACTGGCATCGTCTATTGATTCCATTGCTGCCTGAAGCAACGTATCTTTCATTTGCATCACCTCTGGGAAATCTATTTCATAAACATCACATTGTTTCAAGCACTCCAACCGATATGCCCGTGTGTCCATTCCTGCAGGTAATCAAACTCTTTCAGCTTCTATGTGATCACTGATTTTTTATTAAATGAAAAGTAGTCTTTATTTTAACTGTATATTTTTTATTTTCACTCAAATTGTTGGTGTCGACATAATTTTACAGCTCTTTTTAAGCTTACTAATTTCAGATGCGCAAAGTTAACCTAATTGATTTTAGCATGGATGGTCATTATCTATTGTTTAGACTTGAGATTCTTATCGATGCTTGCTTTATTTTAGCTCTGTACTTTTGTGGTTATGGGAAGGTATTAAACTTGATCAAATTACTTATGAATGATCATTTCATTTATATATTCCATCTTTAAAATATGAACAGAATGGACAAAAAACTGTCAATCTACTTGTTTTTACCTCGGCCGGCATTAACCCGTCCACCATTTTCCCTTTTATTGTCTTTTATCAAATTTCTACATTTGAGGCCCAATTCAAAATTGACACTACCTCAGTGACGTATAAACATACGAGTTTTGGAACTTGAAATGACCTTTTGCTTTTTATATTCATTTTTTACAGGTCATTGCAAAGCCTGGTAGTGTAGAAACATACACAAATTTTGAGGAGGAAATTTATGTTCTCACAGAGTCACAGAGGATGAAGGTGGTCGTCCTACAGCCTTCATCTCAAACTACAGACCTCAGCTTTATTTGAGGATGGCTTAGAATTGGTTTTAGCATTCTGCTAAAATGGATAAATATAGGTATATCCCTCCTTTGAGAATATCTTATGGTTCTCTATTTCACTTTAGCTTATATCATTGACAGCTTCTCTTATCTGGAATGTGGATTGGAAGATAAGAAAAATGTGTCAGACCGATAATTAGCTAAAGTGCAGATATTAGCTACAGTGCATATATGGTTCCCAAATTTGTTCTAGATGCTAATACCTTTAGATAGGGACTTGCAGAAACTTGGTACCCGAAAGTATTTCATTAAATGGGCTCTAAGCACTTGCTAACAATTTTTAAATAGTTAGAAGCACTAGGAAGAGAGGCTACAGTACCAGCAATAGGAAGAAAATTTATTTTAAAAATATAATAATTTTACAAGAATAATCTTGCAATCAAATAAATGACGAACCACTTATTCGCACGGATGTTTGCCAATCCTTGATTTAAAGGTCACATTTAGTTCTACATATGAACCCCAATAGAACTTTTTTTTAATTCACTTAATAACTTTTTCCTGTGAAGTTGTCGCTACCATAAAACGGCACCAGCAGGTTCTTTCAGGGAACCTAACTATTCTGATTTTTTCCTGGTAAGAATTGGTTATAGTTTATTAACATGTTTTAAAATTCAGATTGCAGGAGTTCTAGGAGTTACTGAAGCTCTCTTCTTAACCATTTAAGATGACATATTCACATATAGTGTAGTATATAGTGTATTACAGCGTCCACATGCATATGCGAGCAAATTGCTTTTGGTAGTGAATAACATGTGTATTTCCAAAAATATATTACAGGAAGGAGCAGAAGAAGGTATAAATGACGATGATGAATTGGAATATGTAGAGGAGGGCCCTCCTGAAATCATTTGACAAGGAAATGAGATAATAGTTAAGAAAAACAAAGTCAGGGTGAAAAAGAAAGACACTAGTCAAGATATCGAAAAGGAGGTACATAAGTTGATATTTTGTTGCTACACAGAGTGAATAACCTTTTTTTTGCCAATGTTGCACTCAAGATCGCAGCTTGAGTCTTTTTCTTCTCATTTTGCAGGATACTAACCGACCTACATCAAATCCACTTCCTCCTCAATCTGAAGCATATGCTTCTTACAAAAATGCACCCATTACTTCAACAGAGTAGGTGGACACTGTTGCACAACAGGTCCCAAACTTTGGAACAGAACAGGTTGGTCTCTGGTAGCATCTATTTGTTATTATTATGTATAGTGTACTTAACCATTTATGCATTGGCCTAAGTTTCTTAATTTTGCAGGATAAAGCTCATTGTCCGTTTCACATAAAAACTGGAGCATGCAGATTCGGTTTGCGTTGCAATAGAGTTCATTACTACCCTGATAAGTCTACCACGTTGCTTATCAAGAACATATACAATGGACCTGGCCTTGCTTGGGAACAAGATGAGGGACTTGAGGTCTGTTGTCGGGTTCCGGCTGTGATTCTAGTATCCTAATGATAATTTTGATGAACATCATATTAGCTTATTTAAAGTAGATTTTTTTTACAAGTGACCAGTAAAACTAACTTGCTACTCAATTGTAGATACAATTCATAAAAAGTTTCATACAAAAGTGTTTATTCATCTGCAGAAAATATACACAGAAAAGCTTAAAAATTATTGAATGAGTATTAAAAATTCTATGCAAAGTAAATGTTAAATGACGTAGTCTTTTTATTGAACTTGACCTTTTGCTCTATCTGGCCCCTCTCTCTATATGTGCATCTTTAAGTTGTGTCAAACTATATGTGCTATTTAGATGTAACTTTGATTATCTAGTAGAAAACGTAATTCACTGCTGTTTGCTCTTGTTATCCTTAACTCTTTGAAATAAGAATTTTCCCCGAGATCCACAGTGGAGGTTCATGGTTTTGGCTTGTTGAGGATTGGAGATGAAAGTCATTACCAATTTGTATCCTACACTGTAAATTAATTCAGTGTTTATTATGTTTTTATGGTAATATGTTGACCGTATCTAGTATCAACATTAACATACAAGTAGTTGATAATAAATTTATTTGGGTATTGATTTTCTGCGAATCTGTATATGCGCATACACTGCCCCTTCGATTACTAGTCACGTAAGAGGGGAGTCTGTGACCTTTTTTTTTGGGGGGGGGTGATTTTAGAAATCTTCTAGCTGTCTATAGCTCCTTAACGTGTTTGCGTGCCATACTTATCATGCAGTGGGGCACCTTCGGTAAGATTTGGTATTTGACATGCTTGAGTTGCTAAGGGCATCGACATTGACATTTACACCGGTAGTTATAACAAGATTGTGCCACCTCATCTGTATACGGAATCACTTGAATATAAAAATGAAACCAGACTATAGGGTGGGATTGGCTATATAGAGTTATAGACAGTCATGGTATCTAGTTTGAGTGTGAATCAAGGTTTTATGGGATGAAGATTAATTCTTTGCTTTCTCACTTAAAATCATTCAATTCCTCTAATGTGTAGCCCTTATATATTTGCTCCTAAATAACAGCTCACGAGTTTCCCATAATACTCATTAAGACACAATTGTGGGCTTAAGGGCTATTACGGCTTCTTAGTGTTAGTCCTAGTCCTCAGTGTGTGTGTGTGTGTGTGTGTGTGTGTTTTTTTTTGACCAAATTAATCGAAGGGTTAATAATACCAATTAGAAGCTCATACGAAATCAAAACAACGATTTTTTTCATAAATATACGTCTCGTTGCTTTTTAAGATGTGTGAAGAATTTCTTCACTTGTGAAAATATACGTCTCGTTGCTTTTTAAGATGTGTGAAGAATTTCTTCACTTGTGAAAATATACGTCTCGTTGCTTTTTAAGATGTGTGAAGAATTTCTTCACTTGTGAAAATATACGTCTCGTTGCTTTTTAAGATGTGTGAAGAATTTCTTCACTTGTGAAAATATACGTCTCGTTGCTTTTTAAGATGTGTGAAGAATTTCTTCACTTGTGAAAATATACGTCTCGTTGCTTTTTAAGATGTGTGAAGAATTTCTTCACTTGTGAAAATATACGTCTCGTTGCTTTTTAAGATGTGTGAAGAATTTCTTCACTTGTGAAAATATACGTCTCGTTGCTTTTTAAGATGTGTGAAGAATTTCTTCACTTGTGAAAATATACGTCTCGTTGCTTTTTAAGATGTGTGAAGAATTTCTTCACTTGTGAAAATATACGTCTCGTTGCTTTTTAAGATGTGTGAAGAATTTCTTCACTTGTGAAAATATACGTCTCGTTGCTTTTTAAGATGTGTGAAGAATTTCTTCACTTGTGAAAATATACGTCTCGTTGCTTTTTAAGATGTGTGAAGAATTTCTTCACTTGTGAAAATATACGTCTCGTTGTTTTTTAAGATGTGTGAAGAATTTCTTCACTTGTGAAAATATACTTCTCGTTGCTTTTTAAGATGTGTGAAGAATTTCTTCACTTGTGAAAATATACGTCTCGTTGCTTTTTAAGATGTGTGAAGAATTTCTTCACTTGTGAAAATATACGGCTCGTAGCTTTTTAAGAACTTTGTCACATGTGAAAATATACGTGATGTAGCTTTTTAAGAACCTTGTCACATGTGAAAATTGTTCACATGAGAAAAATTGTGAAACTTTTTTTCACATATGAAAATTGAAAATTTTCACATGTGAAATTTTTTTCACATGTGACGAATAAAAATTTCGAAAAAAAAATCTTCGAAAAAATAGTTTTCGAAAAAAAAATTTCAGAAATATTTTTTTTTCACATGTGACGAAAAAAATTCAAAACTTTTTTGTAATTTTTTTAAAAATTTTTCGAAAATTAAAAATTTTCACATGTGAAAATTGAAAATTTTCACATGTGAAATTTTTTTCACATGTGACGAAACAAAATTTCGAAAGAAAAATCGAAAAAATAATTTCGAAAAAATAGTTTTCGAAAAAAAAAATCACACGTGACATTTTGTTTCACATGTGATGAAAAAAATTCAAAATTTTTTTGAAATTTTCAGAAAATCTTAAATATGTATCAATAGTATTAACAAAGCTGCTTGCATTAGAAAAGAGAAATTATCCAACTTCTATCCATGTAGCCTGTTGCCCATATAGCTACAAGATTTACTTGACCCGTTTGGGATTAAACACAGCAAAAACGGACCCATTGATAAGTGAGCATGTCAAAACTGACGATTTAGCAAATATTTACTGGTCATGAAGGCAATATGAGTGAAGCTTTCTCTCTTTCTCCAACACCATGACATTTTACAACAGCAACCATGAGTGTACCTTAAGTGCATTCACATTGAGATGTTTTCAGAAAAAATGAGTATAAGGGACACTTAGTTGAGTACTTTTTTTCTAGCTAAGGAAAATCTCTTTCACACTCGATATCTTTTTATTAGGACTTCATTATTTCAAATTCCACAGATAAATTGTTCTCGTTTGTCACGAAATGAGGTGACATGTATTCTTTGCCGATCACGAAAGTGTCTTTAAGTCATCTTGGTTTTTGTAAGTTGCTACTTGCTAGAACATCATATGTCATCTCAAGTGATCTTTGAGCAAATAAACCCTTTAGAACCACCTAATTATATAGATTAAACAAATTTTCTTTATCTTAGTACATCCATATTTTTCCTCGGCGTATGTTTTTATAACAAGAAAATCATGAATTATACTAACTTTTTAATCTTGTTGAAACATTTTGACTCTTTTTATCGAAGCTTAAGACGACGAGTTGGCCACAACCCATTCAACCAAAGTAGGAACGGCAAACCCTGTTGGGGCTTTCTTCTTGTCATTCCAAACAGGACCAGCCATGTTGATATGCAACCATTCAACCTTTTCATCTACAAACTGCAATCGAGGAATGTCACTACAAGAAAAACGGGTATTTAGGAGGGTGTAAAAACGTGCCAAATACTCAAAAATCTGTTCCAAATGCTATTTGGCACGGTTTTGGCTCTGTCCTAAATATGAGGGTGCCAAATACATTTGAGTCGGGTTGAAACTGTGCTAAATAGTATTTGGCATGGTCCATGGGACGGTTTAACTTTGTATGGTCCAAATAAATTTAGTTGTATGCTTCTGTTACTAAATATAGTTAGATTAAAAGTTACTGGTTAAGGTTTCAGATCTACCTGAGTCCAAACTTTTTCATGCTTCAGTGGCTGCTAAGATCACATGCTCGGCTTCATCAACGATTCCATCTCTTCATCATTATCCTCATCCATGTGAGGTTGCATCAGTGGATGGTTGAGGCTAAATTTTAGTAGATTCAAGCTTCTGCGAGCATTCCAACCCGTTGAATAGCCTGAGCCTGGATCAGTTTGATTACCATTTTCCTTCATTCGTTGTAGTTCATCCTGTTATATGCCATTTACAGTTAGTAGCTGTGTCACAGAATTACTCATGAATGCATCGATCCAAGATAAACTAAAAATCTAAAAGGAAACGGGTCAAAAGTTTCCCCAAAGTTAATTTCTTAAGCCTAAAACCTTCTTAAATATTTATATATCCAAAAATTAGATTTATGATTGAACAAAATAAAAGGAGTTTTTTTACTGGCAAAAAAAATTTTGTGTTAACCTGACTCACTTTCAAACCAGATTAAAAAACTTATATTCACTTAAACCACCCCTACCAAGTAGCAATGGTATTGTAAACAAGAATGTACAGGAGACCAACCTTCAATTGCCGTATAACTTCTCGGAGTGATTTAACGTCATCCTGCATTTCTTCTTTTACAACTGCCTTGTTCTTAATTGCCTTAGCACGCTGGGCGAATCTCAGTGTACTATAAGTCTCGCTCCTACAGCTGTACAATTAAATTATAATATGTCATACCATGTTAAAGCACCATTCTTAAAAAACTAACTAGCAGGGTACCCGCGCGTTGCAGCGGCGGGTACCCTATAGTCAAAACTTTTGGCGAACAATATTATTAGATTACATATTTTTCGTAATAATAACTTTACGCATGGCTAGAATTTTAAGGAATAACTTTATTGTATACTATATAATATAAATATGATAAGATACTCGTGCATCGCAATGCAATGACTATATGAAAATGGTATTATTATAGTATTGTACTATTTTATCGCGATGAAGCGTGTAGAAATTTACCCTTTAATTTTTTTCAAATTTTTTTGAAATAGCAAAGAAGTTAAATCAATTTGCGGCAAGCTTTTTCTCCTAATCTAAGTCCATCAACCCAATTCCAGTTTCTTATACCCGGCCCAAGTGTAAGTCCAATAGCAATTAACCTAATCCCTAAAATGTGCAACTAAATTTCACTCACTAAACGCACGCCACACCATAGCCACCAAATAACAAATCCGAACCTTGTGTTCTTGATATAATCGAACATCAACAAAGAAAATCTAAGATTTCTCTTGTTAATGCTTAAACCCGATTAATATGCGCAAATGACCTTTNCGAACAATATTATTAGATTACATATTTTTCGTAATAATAACTTTACGCATGGCTAGAATTTGAAGGAATAACTTTATTGTATACTATATAATATAAATATGATAAGATACTCGTGCATCGCAATGCAATGACTATATGAAAATGGTATTATTATAGTATTGTACTATTTTATCGCGATGAAGCGTGTAGAAATTTACCCTTTAATTTTTTTATTTTTTTTTTCAAATTTTTTTGAAATAGCAAAGAAGTTAAATCAATTTGCGGCAAGCTTTTTCTCCTAATCTAAGTCCATCAACCCAATTCCAGTTTCTTATACCCGGCCCAAGTGTAAGTCCAATAGCAATTAACCTAATCCCTAAAATGTGCAACTAAATTTCACTCACTAAACGCACGCCACACCATAGCCACCAAATAACAAATCCGAACCTTGTGTTCTTGATATAATCGAACATCAACAAAGAAAATCTAAGATTTCTCTTGTTAATGCTTAAACCCGATTAATATGCGCAAATGACCTTTGAGTTTTCTTTCTTTGTGTAACAATCGAATCACACAAAGATTTAAGATATTTTCTTTTTGTGTTTTCTTTCTTTGTGATTATCAGAATACAAAAACGTTCATGTGGCTTCAAGAACTTTATAACAAAGGTCTAAGGTAGGTTATGTTTGTTTGTTCTTTTAAAAGAAATAAGAAAAGGACGTAACAGATTCGTTAGGTTCTTTCCTTTTAAATTTTGAACATATGATTGTAACTAATTTTCACATTTATTTACAATCCCAGATTTATATAAAAAATAAAATATATAGCAGGTTTTTTGTCATACAATCTTATTTACATGAGTTCTTTTATAGATAATAGATGTATCATTTTCTTGAATAGATAGGTTGGTTTAGTCGTGAATCAATGGGGTTCTTTCATTAAATTTTGTATCAAAGAATGTTTTCACATTCATGTGTATTAATTAAATTTGAATGTAAATTTGTCTTCTTATGGATTGTGTATCAATATTGTTGTAACCTGATGTAGTGATGTATCATTTTTGTTATATGAATTCATCAAAGTTCTATTGTGGAGGCGTCGAGATTAGTATGTGTATCAATTTTATTGGTTGTAAAAAGTTGTTTTTTTTTTCCCTCGGGTAAGCATGAAGCTGGAGGAGGTCTAGATAAATCTGAAAAATGTGAAAATGTATTGTGTTCAATGAGAAATAAAAAGGTAACTGGATATAAATCAGGAATCATGAGAATTGTAACTGTTTAATGGAGGGTTGCAGCTATTGTACATTGTGTTTAAATGGTTGTAATTTTTGGTAAAGGGGTGTTTTTAATAGCATTAATGTTGTGATTATGGAATTTTGGTCTGAAAATGATATTATGCTTATTTTTCTTGTACAATATGCTTACTTTGTTGTAATTATGAAAATTGGGTGCATTAAAGTATTGTAAACCATGCATTATTTCTTGTAAATCTGAAAATTTTGGAGAGAGAGTGCTTTATGTATTATATGTAGTATAGATATACATAACGGAAAGAAAGAAGGGTTAAAAAGAGATTTCTGTATTACCTTTCTACTAGAGAGATGGCACAGACCATGGCAAGTTTCGCATTACCACCAAGCGATTCTTGTAACAAGAATGTTAACTTTGAATCTCTCTATAGGGAATTTGTCTTTGTTTCCCTGTTTGGGAAACTTTAGCTAAAATATTGATATGGTTTCTGAAGTAAACACATAAAATGAAATTAACCATATATAGAACAAATTTAAAATGAGCAGCAAAAGCTCAAATGTCATACCCAAGTTGTGAGAGTGAACGGTTGATATTTCCAGCTTCTTTGAGGCGTTCTCCAGCTGCCCTTATCAATTTTTGCCTTTCGGACACGGCAAGATCCACAAGATTTATTCTGCTTGTTTTGAAGGAGCTCAACCCATCCACGCTCTATAAGGTTCAAATTTGGATTTGTGGAATCAGTCAACTAAATGAAACTAATTTGCACTCGCTACTATAAAGTATTAACAAGACATTTTCATGTAAACCATACAAAAAACAGCTTGAGAATATACCCTCTTTATCCTAAATCTTATTACCTTGCCACGTGATTCAAGAACACAAGTAAAAACGCTGTGTGATCAAACTGCTTCGTGCAGTTTGAAAATATTAAATCTAAAAACCTTCATAAATCCCCAGAAAATACTTTACCATGTACCCCTAGGATCAACATTCCATGCCTTGAACAACTTGCGCTAAGGCTGTTCTATCATCAAAATTCATGTACATGCTTAACATCACTTACTAAACATGGATTCTAAATGGAGATAATATAGTGGCTATATTTCATAAGGCCATGAAAAATTAAGTAATAAGCTAGCGTCATACTGATGTCTTGGTATCTTAGCTAATCAACAATTTCACTCATGTATTGAAAAAGACCACTTCCCAAGCAACATCATTTAAAGATCTCACCATATAGTTTAACTATTTGAGTGATAATTAGGGCTAAACAAACTTACCAATTTGCATAAACAAGATATGGGTAACTGATGCATATTATCACTTCATAAATCGGGGAACATAACTTTATACTTGAGCTAACTTTCTAAGACCTATAAGCTAATAATAGGTGCGAACTAACCTGCAAGGCTGCAATATGTAAAAGTTAGATTTCTAATTTGAAGCACTTACATGGATTGCGTGTAGTATCCTAAACATCAGATTTAGAGAGTGAGGAACTGAGGATATATCCTAGTTACGAAGATGATGAACTTCACATATACGAGAATGAATACAGTAATAGTTTAAGTAATGTAAAAAAAATCACAGTAATCCAGGACATTCTCGAGGTAAAAGCATATTTCTAGGCCTAGATGGCGTGGTACCAAGTACACCGGAAGTTCCTCAAGTGGTTTCAAGATGTTCTTTCACATCACACCCCACGTTGCTATCCTAACCTTCTTAAATCATTGTAGTTGATTTTATGTGAATTTCTTGGTAAATTTCATAAAAAGCCAAAACAAAAACGAATAAAAGACCAGAAGTAGTTCTAAATTTAGTTATGGGAGCGTCAATGTGAATTCCACAAGATGGATGTCCGCAGATAAAGAGATCAACTTTGCTTATTTAACATGATGTTATCTGATCAGTGAGACCTATTGCAAACCAGATAACAGCAAAGAAACCTAATCAAATGCAAATATGTCTTAATATAAAAAAAGATTTGGTCATGTACCTTACTGGAACGTGCATGTGCAACCAGAATTGGGTCTGATCCTTGATTACAGGGAATGTAGAATCACCAGGACCATCCTTGCTCTGTATATATGAACAGAAAATATGTGTATTAGATGAAACTCAAACGCCCCAAGCAGCAGCTTACATAGATATAAAGAAGTATTTATGATCAAATCTATGCTTGCCTTCTCATAAACATACAAGTTTCCATCAGCATGAGCAGCGACAAATGCACCATCTCGTTCAGGTATCCATGCCACACTAGTGCATCGACTGTTGAGAAAAGACAGATTAATTTAATACCGGGACAATTTACTTATAGGTGTGGTCAAATATATTTACATGACGGCCAACTCATCATCACAATTTATGTAAATATTTTTATAGCTATGTGCAACTTAAAAATCAACTTAAGGTCAACTCTAGCTGTATGTCATACTTTGTAGTGTTAAACTATGAGCTCCTTTTTGACGAAAGAAAGTAAGCCATACCCCACAGGCCCACGTAGTCAGAAAAATTAAGAATTGTGGTTACCTTTCTCGGCATTATTTCCATGTTTCTTTAAAATAAAATGATTTGGGAGACCTTCAACACATTCGAGCAGCTAAACTTGCATCCATGAGTTGGTTTAATGCTTTTTGGATAGGATCATCTGATGCTCCAATAGAGTCAGACTGTGGTTCACTGTCTATGAACTTGACCCATATTCTGTCACCAAGAGCTTCCTTAAAAGTTTGTTGGGCAAGCTGAATTCAAAAACACAAGGAATGAAGATATTTGAAGAGGAGCCATTAGGCACAGTATTAAATGATGAACTCTAAAAAAAGGAAAAGTTGGAGAAGCATACCTCAAACTCTCCTTTTTTGAAATGAAGAATGCCGATACTGTTGAGAAGCTCAACCGATACTTCTTCATTTGATTTTTTCAAAAGGTTGCGTGCCTGTCACAATAATATTATTCAGAAAGTTATGTGCTTGCTAAAATAACATAGAATGCTAGTTAGAAGAAAGCAAAGAAATGAAAATGAGGATCGAGGATGCAAAGCATGGATATATCAATTAACCATTTACTCTCAAAACCTTTGATAGCAAAGAAGAAAAGTATTTCGTTTCTTACAGTTTTAAATGCTTCCAAAGAAGCTCCGGAGTCTGTTGAAAATAACAACTCTCCAAGATCTAGAAAAGCCACGGGATCTCGTGGATCAATTCGGACGGCTTTCTTCAGAGCTTCATGAGCCTTGGTAGTCTGATTTAGCTTAAGATATATGTGAGAAACAGCCTACATCAAAGAAGTCCAAATCAGTCACTAGGAACATAGAAAAAGTAGAGATAAGTGTATAGCAAAGTCGCTTAAATATGTGTGAACAACATGGTCACATGTGAAAATATATGCCTCGTAGCTTTATAAGATGCATAAAAAAATTTCTCGTATCGCTTCAATAGTGAAGGAGAAGTACTTGACTTGAATCTTATATGTATTTATGTTTTTACTTTAATTCACCTATGGATTCATATCACTATTACTTAAGCAATTAACTTCCATAATAAACTTAAGCATTCCTAACTTTCACATTATTTAAATTACCCTGCGTCCTATATACAAACTACAATTTCATACTATTAAGTATTAAACCAATCATACACGAATACCAAACCTAATCAACCTACTGAACCAAATCCACCACTGAACAAGTGAACATACGAAAATTTCCAAGTTCCACTATGTTCAAACAACATACAATAAACTTATAACCTAACAAGAAAACGGCATTAACTCTTACTACAAAAAGATTAGAAATATATAAATCAATCTAAATAATTGACATGGTGTAAAACATGAGAGACTTGCTACCTTAGTCCAGTCAATGTCTATGTCGCGAACATTCTGATTCTCAAGAAGAAAGTCGACAACCTTCCCTGGCTTGACTCTCATTGTTGTTGACACATCTAAAAACCAAATAATATATATGATCCATCAGTAACAAAAACTGTATATTTATACACGATCACATACTTTATTCACTAGTAAATACACGTATATCAGTAAAGATCGAGTAATACCCATGTTCAGACTCAAACCAGCCTGAGTGGCCAGAAAACTTGAGTGAAAGCCTCTGCAGCCCACAACCCCGCCACCAATCCCTATTGAGTTTCTTGGGTCATTGTGAAAGAAACATTGCCTAACAAGAAGACAACCTCTGCATATATGTACAAAATAAAACATGATTTAGCCTAACAGTTAGAAACATTGTACGTTGCAAGTCATTTAAGAATGTAAAACTTACTGTTTTGCAGCATGTTGCCTCAAGAGGACATCCAAGACCCTAACAACTTCATTGAATTGCTCTGATTCTTGGCCTTTAAGCGCATTAAAAATGGTTTGAATCGGGATTTTGGTTGCATAGTTTATCTTGACGGTATACGACTTTGATTAAGGTGGACGCCTTCATCTCTTCATGTCATTGTCCCTCGGACTGCCTCCACGAACAGTTCTAAAGAGAAAACAAAAGAAATTAGTGAACAAATAATCTAGGATGGATCAAAAACAAAATGTGAACATCAAACATTGTGCACCTATTTGAGGACAGATTCTCCAACACAACAGGGAACTCGAGTGTAGTCCCGGGCAAAGGGCCCACAGTAAACAAAGTCTTCTCTCCATCATACGCGAAACCTTTACCTCCTAATTCGGAATTGTAGAAATTGTGGACCATGTCTAGTACTCTTCTACCAACACCTTTTGCCTTAACGGG
>LBNU01028214.1:330720-360956 GCA_014162995.1 Artemisia annua | reverse complement strand
CATGAATGTGTTTTGAAATTTGTGCAACGCTAGTTATAATATTCCATATGTTTTATTATTTGATAATGTTATGGGTTAATATATGAATAATATATTAAACTATGTGAAAATTATATAAAAGTGCTTATATCAAATTGATTGGAGAAATGTGATGTTGTATTAAGATCTCCATATTATTTGATGTTTATATAGAAAGTGCAATCGAAGCACATGTGGTCATAAACTAGACTTTATGAGCCAAGATTGTTATAGTAATTGGCATGACCGGTTGGACCATCCTGGGTCAATGATGATGCGGAATGTATAGAAGAACCATAAGTTTCTTCAAAGTTAGATTTGATTGTTCTCATTGGAAGTTAATTGTTCATCTGTCACCACCAAATTAAAGTAAGGATTTTGTCCAATAAAGTTTTGGAAAATAACATAAAGGGGATGTATTAGGCCTATACATCCACCATGTGGATCATTTTGAGATTTAAAATCGATGCATCGTCAAAATGATCATTAAAGACGCAACTTAAAGTTTATAAAACGTTTTCAGTTGATTGCAAATTAAATTGATGAAAATGGTGGTGAGTACTTCCAAGTATTGGGCGATTATTGGAATAAGTGTTGAACATATAAGTAGCCCATGTTCATACGCGAATTGCTTTTGTTGAAACGTTTATAAAATGTTTTCAGTTGATTACAAAGCCAATAATATTATGAGAACAAAACATTTAGTTTATGGGGCATATTATAACATATAAATTCGCATCTTGCCAACAATTATAATGAATCCTCCCCATTAGAATGGTTTTTTGTCACAAACCATATTTCCCATGTGAGATTTTGTAATTGTGTGATATATAGTAAATACACCACAACACACAAAATGGGATGTTTAAATTGATAATTCATTCAGGGGGAGAGAATGAGCAGCGAGAAATAAGGAATGAATTATGATATGAATGTTGATCCTCACAATAATGAATATGAACTTAAAGTTCAAGGGACAAATAACATTCCAGATCTAGTAAATGCCAGACATGTTTAGTGACCTAAAGAAAGTGACTAGATCATATTACGCTGCTATTGCTCCAATTACAATGTGTGTCCCAGCAGTAAAATCATTGATTGATAGTAAGTCTATGGCACGTCTGCAGCGTGATAGATGAATCGATTCCAAATAAAAAGTCCTCGAATGAATAGATAAAATGGAGCAATAAAATCAAGATGGTCGAATCGAGGTAATAAAGACCCCATAATAGTCTCTTAAAGAGAAACTAGACATGAAGGTTATTGAAAACCCCGGGTATGTGAAAAACTTTGAGATCTCAACAAATGATAGAATATAATGTCTAGTAAAGTGTGGAATCGAAAAGAACTAAAAACGACGTCGATAATATTGTATATAGTAATGCGCATGATAAATACAAGGTGAGGATCTTGGATATATGCAAGAAGTGCATTTTTATAAATGAATGGCCAATGAATGTAAAGACACAAATAAATGATGAAAAGATTAATGTTATGTCTGGCAGTATGAGATATAAGAATGTGTCTAACATGATAATACAAGCTCATTTTATGTTGAGATTCCTTAAGGAATATAGCATGCATAAATCACGTGTTATGATTCTCGAGAATACTAATAGATTAAATTGAACAAGTTTAGTTAGTTTTTGCAAGAGATGTGGGTTTATATTTTACTAACCCATCAAAACAAGTTTAGTTAGTTTTGCAGATGCAGGATATATGTTTAAGTTACCATGATCGGTCTCAAGTTGGATATGTTTTCACAAGTGGCGGCACTATTTCTTAACATTCGATAGAGCTTACAATCGCGGCTACTTCCTCAAACCATACATCAATTCTGGAAAGGAGATACCAACTATTGCATGTTGATAATGTAGCATGGTTTGCCATATTCAAGAAATGTTACATCAAAGGTGACAAGACACTTATCGTTCAAGTGATTATTTCGTGGACCTATTTACAAGATATCAAGTGATGTAGTTATCAGAGGGAGATAATACGCGCTGCACTCTTTTTGTCCTTAGTAATTGTTTTGTCCCGCTGGGTTTTCCTGACAAGGTTTTTAATGAGGCAGAGTGTATTACCAATATGGACATCCAAGAGGGAGTGTTATGGATAATTATTAGTGGATGTCCATATAGCCCATAAGAGGCCCACGACCCAGTTAACTATTAGGGTTTTTACCCTACTGTTTATCTTATATATACCCCATGTATCTCAGACATTATAAATCAATTGAAGAATACTTTTATTCGCTCAATCTTGTTTATAACACATTTATCTTTCT
This sequence comes from Artemisia annua, assembly GCA_014162995.1. Lineage (NCBI taxonomy): Eukaryota > Viridiplantae > Streptophyta > Magnoliopsida > Asterales > Asteraceae > Artemisia > Artemisia annua. Next base: position 358,651 of record LBNU01028214.1, on the reverse strand, counting down.
TTGAAATTTACCCATAAGATTATTTGTTTTCTATTCATTAAAAAAATATCTATTTACCCACAACAAATCAAGATTCTAAATCTTCCAGTATCCAAATCCTCAAACACACGAGTACGTAATCTTGTGTCCTTTTCTTATCAAAGCGAAACACGAAGATCATTAAATAAGGATCATTTCACACCTATACCCACATGAATAAGCAAAACTCATGTTCTCATATCTTTCTTTGTTCATCTTTGATATCCAAGGATGAACAAAAATTGGGTTTCTGCTATAGTTCTTGATAAAGGTCTCAGGTAGGGTTTAAAGATCTTGAATCTTTCTAATAAAATCTCATATCAATGATGCATGGCTGAGATCTTGAATTGATAAACCACTATCCTTGAATATTTGTGTTCATTAAAAGCTCGGGTATGACGTTTTAACGTGTTAAGGTTGTTTGGAGTTTGGTTTTAGAATTCTTGAATTGTTTCTTCTTGTTGTTTGTGGTTTGAAGCTGAGATAAATCTTTATTTTAAATCTTCCAATCCCAGCAACCGTTTAAATATTTATTTTAGCATTCATATGATCATATCTATGTTTTAGACAGATTTCTTGATTGTGTATCCATAAATCTTAGTTTTTGTTTTCATTGTTGATTTATAATTTGCACCAAATTAAGTTTTTGTTTTCAATGTATATAAATGTTGTTACTATGTTTATCAACAATCTATCACAACCCAAATCTCTTATTAACATATTATTTTCTCTTTCATTCATCTAGACAACCATTACATACAACCAATCTATAATTTTTACCATTTATCAACAACCCAACCCAACCAATACATACAACCAATCTATTCTTTTATAAAATAATAAATATTAAAAAGAAAAAAGTAAAGGAAAACAAATAGCCATTCATTTGATGTCATGTGGCAGATTGGAGGTTGTGACTTTAGGTCACTCTACGAACCGGTTGGATGTTATGGTTGTACGATTTTATTAAAAAACAATATTTGTGTACTCTATACAAAGGAGATTGGGTTGGCAATCTATGAATAAACATAGGTCGTGTTTGTTTTTTAAGAGGCTCTGAATCTGAATCTGAACCGCACATCTGAATCTGAGTCTGAGGAGTAAATGTCTGAATCTGACCGCATCTGAACGGAAAAAAAAAAAAAAAAAAAAAAAAAAAAAAAACTCATTGCTTGAACCCACACATTTGCTTGCTTGTACTAGTTTTTTTTTTGGTTTTTTTTTTTTTTTTTTTCTTTTTCTTTTTTTTTTTTTTTCTTTTTCTTTCTTTTTTTTTTTTTTTTTTTTGTGTCAGCAAGAGGCATTCAGACACCCCTCTCAAGTCTAGACCATTAAGATCTTACAGCCTCTGAACGCGTCTGAACGGGGAAAAAAAACAAACGGTCTGAACGACCAAAATGTCTGACCGCGTCTGAACGGTTCAAATTAAGAGGCTGTTAAGAGCCTCTTAAGGAAAAACAAACACCACCGTAGTCTTACAAGAAGATAGCTGCAAACCAGAGTTGCATGGTCACGTCAAGTTGTATTTTTTTATAAAAGCCGGGTTGAAAAAAAATGATACTTATGGGTAATTGTCACTGTGCACCTTGAAGTATATAGACTTTACACTTTGGTCCTTGTCTTTCAAATTTATTCCTAAATAACTACAAATGGGTTATGGGTTTACAAAGTTTGCACTTTCAAGTTTCAACCCAAGTTTTAAGCGGTTAATTTTTAGTTATTAATGTTATAAATATAGATGTGTCATACACGGTTGTTTTTGTGTTTTATGAAATTTACCTTAAATTAATTTTAGTTTTAGCACATACTTTGATCTTTCTTGTTGTTCCAGAGATCAATGTAATCGAAATGACAAAGGGCTTTCAAAATCCACGAGATGGTTGTGCACTCACCTCACACTTTTTGTGTAATACCAGTTGACTGAGTTTATGACAATTGTTCATCCTTTTGCGTTTTGTATTCCTTTTCTTCCTTCCAAAGTTCTATTTTTGTGTTTGGTATTCCTTTTCTTCCTTCCAAAATTCTATTTTTACCAAGTCCCTAGGTACTTTTGTTAATAGTATGCAAGTCACATCAACACCAAATTATTTGACCATTCACCTTCAAACGGTGTAACTATGATGTTAAAAATAACACAACACAAGCCGAACCCGAATAAGCTTATTCGGTTCCGATCAGACGGGCTGAAAAACCTACTCACAAGTCACAACCCGGCATAAAAAGTAAAAACAAATTGTGCTTCCCCGCCAACTACCACAAAAAAATATATGTACAAAAGAAAAAATGATACTCTTAATTCGTAAAACCATATATATATTTAAAATCCTTTAACTAAATTTTATATACAAAAATTTTCAAAAAAATCCTATTATCTACCAGCACTGATCAGTCTCCCATCTCCAGCTGCCATAAAATTCGCAAAACTACAGACAATTAAGCCGGATAAAACTTTTTAACTAAACTCTATAAAATCCCTAACAACAACACTCTATACAATTGTGTTTTTTATAAAATTCTATATCTACCAACACTGATCAGTCTCCCATCTCCGGGTGCCATAAAACCCTCTCCTCTCTCCACCAACCACCACCATCGATCTCCGTCTCGATTTCATATCGTAAATCTCACGCGCCACCGGGTCAGACAAAGTGGCATAAGCATTACGTATCTCAATAAACTCATCATCTCCATTCTTTTCATATCCAGCATCCGGATGATACACTTTAGCCAAGTTCCTGTACGCCTTCTTTATCTCCGGTAGTGTTGCGGTCCTTTCCACTCGCAACACTTCGTATAAACTAGCCGGTTTCATCATCACCGGCATCGCCACGTGTACGGCGGAGATAGATGACTTTCCGGCGGTGGATACGGTGGATATGGACAGTTGCCGGAGGTGATTTCCGGTGAATTGAGAAGTTAGGGTTAGGGTTTGGATCATGTTTAATTTAATCTGGGTGTTTGGTTTTGAGGTTTAAGTCAAGTTGGGATTGAACTGGTGTGGGGTTATTTATAGATGGTGCAAAGGTGGGTCCCACCAAGACAGAAAATACGGCATCTGTTGTGGAGTGGTGCCGTGGTGGGGACAGTTTAACATTATGACTTATGCCTTGCCTTTTGGTTTGGGTTTCATTTGTTTCTAGAAGGTCAATTTTCTAGCTAAACGGATTGTCAAACGGGTAAATCTCCAACTTTCAAATTTAGCAATGTTTTAAAACCCGGGTTGACCCGGCCGGTTCAACCGGTTGAAACGGGAACCGGCTCGGAGACCGGGCCGGATGTGACCGGTTTTTGCTTGTTTGAGACTCGGATTGAACCACCGGTTTTTTGTTGACCCGGGTTGACCCGGTTTGATAAACCCGGCCAGGTAATGATTTTTCATCAAAAAATCTAAGATTTTTTTTTTTTTTTTTTTTCCCAATTAATCATTCTAATTTTAATTGACAAGTTAAAGTGATGAATACTAATGTTAATTAAAATTTTATAAAACCGTAAATTAAAGTTATATACTATTTTAGAAACACCAACTAATATTAGTTTTAATGTAGGCCGTTATAACAATCATAAGTTGATTATTGTTACAAATATTTGCTATAGAACTTAAAACCAAATTTTATCGATAGAGTTTTTAATCTTTTACATTAGTTCAATCGAATGTAGAAATAAAACTGGACAAATCATAAGATCATACAACACTACATATTAAATTTAAAAAAATATATATACATAAATATGGAACCGGTTCGTTCCGGCGGTTCAACCGGTTGAACCGGTGACCCGACGATTAAACCGGGTCGATAAGAAAACCGAGTTTTAAAACATTTAAATTTAGTGATCACTTGTAAAATTTACGTATTAAAAGAAGGAAAATGTTAGAACATGACCTACGAACATAACTACTCTCAACTGTCTTAATACATATAAGTATATAACTTTTTCATCTTTTTAACTTCTAAATATAACCCTTAAACTTACATATAATAAAATCCTAACATTAACTTAAAATTATTTGCATTGTAGATATTTATTTTAAGACAACTTAAATTGCGTTCTTCATATTACTATCTTATTTTCGTAGTTCGATAAATATTATATCTTAAGAATTGCGTAATGCACACTTTGAACTCTCATTTATATTATCGGTTATATACTTCGTGCACGCGCACGGGCCTTTAGTATAAACCTTACATTATTACATAATGTCTTTTCAACATAAATCACACTATATCTACTTTTATTTATTGAGTATAAAAATTGTATACCATCTAATTTTGATAAAATAATTTTTTAATAATGTTAATTTCTATCTTTCACGCTAAAGGTTATTTAATGCATATACGGAGTTGTTAAATATAATTTATCTATGGCATTACGTAAAATCTTTTATACATATATATTTATATACTTGTGCAAGCGTGGGTTTTACATAAATTTTATAGTATGTATTTATATTGATTAATATTTTGTATAGATTTTTGTTGGACGAAGTATTTAACTTTATTTAGTTGTCATGATGTTAAGGTTAATTTTTTTAAATTTAACTATTCATATCATGTTTAATAGCACGTAATGACCTTTGAAAAATAGTTTTTCCGGGTATGTTTATTTAAACTTTAAAGAGAAATTATATGCGTCGTTGTTATATGTACAGTATATGTATTTATTTTATCTCATAGAAACCTGTGGGGTCGTGGCTTCACTTTGATATTTATATTCTTGTTAATAATAATATTAGCCGTATTTAAATTTTAAACCCATGTATGTGCGGGTTACACTTATAAACAAGAATAACATGAATCGTAAATGAACGTGGATAGTATAAAAAAGTACCATTTTTCCGGACATCTTTACTTAATCTCATAAAAAAGAATAACATGATTCGTTTGTATATTTACAATCTCGTGTATTTATTTACATATCACAATAACTCATGCTTTTATTTTGAAATTTATAAATAAAACATATATGTTTCTTTTAAAAAAAATATATACATGGTATAAAGTATAAGGTGTAATTACTAGATTTATAAAGTTATTAAAAATATGAAAACTGATAAGTTCACCTAAATCCATATAATTTATTAAAAATTTAACATCTAAAGTATTATTAACTTTTTTTTTTTTTTTTTTTTTTTGAAACTATGATGAGTTTGACCAAATTGTTTTAGCTTTAACTTTCTATTATCCATGGGATGACTCGAATTTCCTTACATGACAAAATTCAGTTCTTTTATTGGTCCAATTTAAACCTTTTAAAAGATTTGATGTCACATTTTCTATGTTCTTGTATTATATAAGAGATTATTTGATAACTTTTCCTATTAAGATTTTTTTTTCAATCGGTTCTTTAGTTCATACTGACAGAAAACTTTGATATCGTGCACTTGCAGTGGCGGAGCAAAAAAATCTAGCCAAACAGGGCACTGCATGTGCAAAAAAGCTAGTAAAGTTTAAAACGGGTAGGGTCAAGTATAGTTAAAGGCAATCAAATATTCAAATGCAATTGAACACTAAATTTGGTGTTCGTGTTTATACATGAAACTCAAAATGTAAATTGTTATTCAAAAAGTTAAGAGTAATCTCAACAAGTTAATTTTATAAACGATTCACTTTTACTTAATTAAAGTCATTTAGTACACACAATAGGATAATTAGCAAGTTTTGCACATTTAATAGAAAAAAAATATTACGTAACATAGTAAAAAGTGACAACTTAGATACATTTACAATCAATCATCCCAAAAAGAAATGAGTCAAACGGGTCAACCTAAACCCGAGTTAGGCAAATATTTTCAACGCGATACCCGACCCTATTTAGTACTCGGGTTACTCAGATTGATCTGAATAAACGCCGAATAATTTTTTTGACCCAAGTAACTCTACTCAAATAAGCTTAGTCAGATTCGAGTCCTGGACATGTCAGGCTTTTTGACACTTCTATCGGTGTTGGTTTTAATGATTGTGGACACACGACATTTACATTATATGTATAATTAATATTTACATTTAAACCATATTTATTTTGTGTGAATTATTAAAAGGTTTATTATTGATTATTTTCAAAAACTTTTATTCGTCATAATTATTTGAGAAACATATATTTAGGAGGAAATTTGGACATTTTGAAAAGTGTTTTACGAACTTCGACCACAGATTTTTGAGTTACAAAATACAATATAGCGAGAAAAACTCTTTGCTCTCCTTCCCATTCGCTTGCCCAATTTGTGATATGTGGCAAGTAAACTTCTTTGCTCTCCATTCCTATGTGGCAAACAAACTTAGTTAAAAAAAATTATATGTGGCAAGCAAACTTATTTACTTTCCATTTCATTTGCTCTCCATTTCCATGTGGCAATCAAACTTAGTTGAAAAAGTTATTATTTGAGCGTATTTATGAAAGTGACGAGCAAATGTATTTGCTCGGCATTCACATGAAAGTTACGAGCAAATGTATTTGTGATGTAGAGATTTGTAACGTAGAAAAATAGTGTCGATTAGAGACACAATGAAAGATGTTAACCCAATTGGTTAACGAGCTTGTGTTAAGAACAAGAGTATCACTTATTTTGATCTTTTAAACTAAACTATGTTTACCTTACGTCTTTATCGATACTCAGTTTTTGAATTTTGTTAAAAAAGTGGTAAAGATAATATATATTGTTTAGTATAGATGTATAGTATTACAAAATATAACATGAATGTTACGAGTAACATACAAATCCTTGTTTTGCGTGAACGCATACGCTAAATTGTAAAAGTTGAACCCCTAATTCTACATAAAGCATAAAGCTTCGGGAAAAAAAATGATAATCGTTGCAGTTGAAGTTTCGGTTTTGTACGTTTAGGGGGTGTTTGATTGTGACTTAATTGACTTAATATGTAAAAAAATATATTAGTTAAGTCATATGAAAACTGTTTGTTTGTGACTTAATAGAAAAAGATGACTTAAAATATTAAGTAATAAAGCTGAGGTTGTCTGCATTAAGTCATCTGTTAATTAAACATGACTTAATAAAAAAAAATTACTACCGACAAATTTGCAACAAAAAATGATGCCCAACAAAAAAAGTACTACTTGCAGATCATTTTTATAGCATTATATATAGCACTTGCTGTAGTTGAAAATTAAACTTAAGTGTGAGATTGCCTTTACAAAATAAAAAAAAAAAAAAAAAAAAAAAAAACTTGTGTGATACGACCATACGAGTTATATATAATTACAGCTTCAAAATAAGGAACAACGATGAAAATAGTTTGAATATTATGAATTACTTATGTGAAGAAACAAATATGGTTCGCCAGTCTTATTCTGGATATACCACATGAACCAATCATGTAATTAAATTATTTTTATTATTTATAAGTATGAATAAATGTTTAAAAAATGTTTTCAACTGAAATTTCTTTTTGTATGTACTCAACTTTTCTTTTTTTATGTAGTCAACTTTTGATTTTCCTATTAAACGAACTTAGTGCTTAATAATTCCTATTTTTATATGTTGTTACTGGTTATTATTATTATTATTATTATTATTATTATTATTATTATTTTGAACGACAAATTTATTTGAACTCGAGCAAGAAGCTAGAAAAAAAAAATATTACAATAAAGCAAGATTCGGGTCTTTCAACCAAGATATCCAGCTCAACATGAATTTACATCTATAAGAGTAACATGAAAAAGAATCCGCCACAATGTCGTAAAAAATATCCGCCCTTCTTGGATTTTTACTACCAAAAGTCATTTGGTTCCGAAAGTTCCAAATCTTCCACCACATCACATAAAAGATACCCTCTTAACACATTTTTTGACTTGCTTCCTCAAGCGTAAACCCGAAAACCAAAGAAATCACTCATCGTAAGACTGAAAATCTGGAGAAGAAATATTCCACCATCGATTGAGCTTCACTAACATGCACGTGCCAAAGAGCATGAAAAAAAAAAAGATGAGTCACGGTCTCCATACCCATTTCACAAATAGGACATACAATAGAATGAATATCAATGCCTACCCGAGATAAGTTAAAACGCGTAGGTAACTTATCTTTTTGAACTTTCCAAGCAAAAATGTTTATTTTGATAGATATCTCCCTTACCCATCTCGTAGGAGGTAGGTTAGAACTTAACAAAGAGTCATCCATAAAAATACGGACCGACTAATAGAAAATTCACTATTTCCTGATATTTTACGGGTTAAAAGAAAATTCATCCACATTTTACCTGATACTTAACAGAAAATTCATCCATATTTTACGGGTTAGTATTGACCTGACATTTTTTAATTATCTTTGGACTGTTATTCTCCTTATATACGAGTAGTAATCTTTAATAACTAGGTTCAGTTTAATCGAAAAATTACGAGTTGACTACCTATAAGAAAATGTGACAAGTAAACATTTATCCCTTATAAGTAATACTCCGTAAGTAACTGTTGCGATGATTTTTGTAAGGTAACTAATTAACAGTGGCGGCGATTAGCATGTGTAAGTGGTGCAATCGTACAGGACCCCTCGTTGTAAGGGGCCTCCAATTTAATATACATCAATTAATATTTATAATTTTATACATATTTAAGTATATAATGTTTTGAATTTTTATTGTATTTGTTAAATATTATCAAAGTTGACTTTTTAGTGTCTTTGCGTAATATCAAAGAACTGTTTATTTTCAAAAATAGTTAAACTTTTCGTGATTTGTGAGGGCCTTATTCGTGATTTCGCACCGGACCATCTAAATCAATGGGACGGCCATGCTAATAAACGAGTTCATATTTATTTTTGGTTGTGCTTTTTAAAAAATAAAAATGTCCCGGTTATGTTGGGTCCAATCTTTGCTGTCTGTTGAGCTCTTTGATTCTAGACGAGTCAATGTCTAATCCTAAACGGTTGGTCAAATGGTTAACCTATCAAAATACTACGTATATTTTATAGTTTGTGTGACATAAGTCTTCATCTTATTGAATTCATTAGATTCTGTAAAAGACCATAGAATAATATAATTAGTACTTAATTAGGTCACAAACTAAAACAAAATGAAATTATGAGACCGGTGGTAATAAAGAAAAGAACGACCCATCTTGAGCCAAAACGACGTACCGTCCTTATAATCGACACCCCATGAAGACGCGTCGTGGGTACTTGTTTGGGTGAAGTTGGTCGTTGCCAAGACCTAGTTGTGGAACGAGTGGAATGTGCCAACGGTTGAAAAAAGAGATGTCGGTGGTTTTTATAAAAGAAAACTTTTTTTCTTTTTTTTATTTAAACTTTAAATAATTTTATACCCTACAAATACCCCCAACATACTTTCCTTTTTATACACACTTTCAAAACATATTTAACCTCATCAATACAGATACATATTTTTCTTCGAACAATTCATGTTTACACCCTCGGATGAAAAGAAAAAGTTAATAGTATCGAGCTAGAGTTTTTAAAATAGGGCACAATTTACTATATGAATTATGAAACTTAAAGTTCAATAATCAAAAAGAAGTTCGTTACTACAAAACATGATAAATATAGATCGTTACGTTGCTCATGATCGTCTAGTGGTCGCTTACTTATCTGAAAACCCAATGTATGACAAAGATATATTGCATAAGCGGTTCCGAATGAGACGATCATTATTGACACACATTTTTCAGGAAGTAACTGATCGTTCGTTGTATTTTCAACTAGGTAATGATTGTTCGGGAAGAGTTGACATGTCCGCATTTATGAAGTGTACATCTGCAATTAGTCAATTGACATACAACACCGTTCCTATGCTCTAGACGAATATTTGCAAATGGGTGTGAAAGTTTCCTATAATTCTCTCAAGCATTTCTGTAAGGCTATTATGGACTTATATGGAGAGGAGTGTTTAAGAAAACCTACTTATAATGATTTCGAAAAACTGTATGTTTGTCACGAGGAGAAACATTAGTTTCTTGGATTGTTATAAAGCATTGACTATATGGGTTGGGTGTGGGCTAACTGGGCAAATGCATATCGTGCTCAATATTTACCAAATCCATGAATTTTATTGGAATCGGTTGCGTCACAAGACTTATGAATTTGACATGCGCTCTTTGGTATTTTCAGGGCGAACAACGACATCAACATTATACATCAATCGCCTTTGTTCAACGATCTCAAATATGGGAAAGCATCTTTCGTTTGTTTGTGGTTAACGCATGCCCTATAAATGAGGATATTATCTTACTGACGAGAAATATCTAGAATAGTCTGTTCTTATTAAGTCTATTTTATAGCCCAATGTGAATGATGCGAAGCAAATAATATATATGTCAAACGCAGGAAGCAATAAGAAAAGATGTGGAACGCGCGTTTGGCGCTCTAAAGAAAAAGGAATATAATAAAAAAATCTCGAACGAGCGATGACTCTTAAGAAAATAATGAATATGATGTACGTATGCATCATATTATATAGTATGATTCTAAAAGATAAAAAGAAGACAATCTCTCCCGACTTTTATCCAAAGTAGCAACATCGTGATGATGATCTCGTACAAAGACATGGAAAATGTTGCAAGTTATTAGCGATTTAGTTAATGAGGAAGCTCATCTAAACCTTAAAGCCGATTTAGTGGAACACATTTGGCGTCAAACAAATGCACAATAATTTGTAATTTCATTTTTTTTAAGTTTCGTGTTATGTTTTTATTTTATTTGAATTATAAATGTAATGTTTTTTAATTCAATGAATTTATTTATTTATTTATTTTTGTATACCTGGGTTTCCAACTCGACATTGCGAGCCGACTAATCCCAGGGCGAATACACTTTTTGGATAGCCCGGAGTTGTCGCAGGTGAACCTCCGTGGCCAATGGGGGATTAATTTTCTCCCCAGGGTTCGAAGCCAATACCTCTTGGCACTTTCGTCCTAAAAGGCTAACCGTTACCACTGGGTCACCCCCATTGGTTTTGAAAACCAGATTTTAGTGTTTAAAATAAAAGAAAATGAAAAAGATACAAGATGGTGGTGATGTTGATTGTCTTATTGTTGGTAGTAATGTTGATCAAAAAAAGAAAAGCTGATGTGACGCTGAATTAACAGTGATGATGAAAGTCACTATTACCACTAGCCTAAAATTTACGTTTAGCTAACAATAAATGTTGTCAGAATGACAAGATGCATTTATTTGGTAAGTGTTTATTTAGCAATCGAAACCGAAATAAATATTCGGCGTGCGGTTCAGCCAGGGTTTCGGAAATCAAGTACTAAAAACCAATGCCATAGATTTTGACGTATGAGTAGTAACCGCTACACTGCAATTCTTTCTTCAGAAAAAACTAGTATTTCCGATGTGGGCAACAACATCGTATACAGACCTCCGTCGCAACGCGCAGGTTGAAATCCTCGTTGTTGAACAAGTTTTAAACCAAAATGAGGTTAGTATAATTGTGTTATTTTATTTATTAAGTTTTTGTTTTAATCATCTATATTCATTTTTTTTTCTTCATATTTTAAAGATTCATCACATTCTTGCTCTCAATCTCGCTCCAATCCTGATCCGTATTTTAATTCTAATAACGCAACTATAAACGTTTGCCACTATAAAATCCAGTTTATATTCATGGGTACTCGTCTAGTATGTTTAAACATGCTTAATTATGTTTTTTAGGGTTAAGTCCAAAAATAGGCAATGTACTTTCTCATATTTCCACATCTAAGTAATAAACTTTGTAAAAGGCCATTACCACCATCATAACTTATTGAAAACAGTTAATATAAGTAAGGTGACCGATTGATTTTCCACCTCATTAAATTATTTCCAAAATTGAATTTCTTCTTTCAGCTAGACCAAGTTGAATTGTCAAAAACACCCTCATCTTCATCATTCCTATTTATTTATTATTATTTTTTTTCTAAAATTAATACTCCCTCCGTCCCATAAAAAATGTCTATCTTACTATTTATGTTTGTCCAAAAATATGTGTCTATTTTTTATATATAGAGAGTAATTATGACTGGTAATTACTGGTTTTCCTACTTTACGCTTATAAACAAAACTTACATAAATTATACAGTTCTAATTTCTATATTAACTATGAGGGTAAAAATGATTTTTTATCAATCAAGACTAGCATTAGTTACATATATCTTAGTTTGTCTATTTTTTGTTTGTGGACACTCTTTTTGAGACGGGTATTAATACCTTTTAATAACCCGTTATATGACGTATCTACAAGTCTACAACTGTATCTTTTCGTTAATGAGTCAAGCGATTTAAAGAAAAGAGGGAAAAAGAAAAAAATAAATAAAAACTCTATTTTTTCCTTTTCACTTTTTTCTTTAAATCACTTGAAATTAATATACTTTTCACATAAATAACGTCAAACTTTTAAGTTTTAGAGTTCATTCTTATCAAATTTTCTGAAAACCCATAATTAAATCAACCCTTTGTTATAAGACGAGAGGCTTAAACCGGAGGAGGCAGGGTGGGCACGTGCCCTCAAACGAAATAAAATTGTATTGTATTCTTTTTAAATATCTGATTATTTTTGTAATTTGACTCATTAACGAACCAATTTGTAGTGTATTTTAAAAAATCAAGGTTGCAAAAATAGCGAATAGGTATGTGGAAAACTAGAAGGGGGGGGGGGGGGGTTGAATAGTTTTTCCTCTTTTTCGTTTTATAAAATGTTTGTTTCAAAATCTTCAATTAGAGTTTATTATGAAAACAATATATAATCAATATGATCAATTATATATGTGTGCTTTTGAGTTTGTTTTCAAAACTTAGTTTTATGAATAGAGCTTTGGTTGATCTTTATGTGAATATGTTTTCCTTCTAAAATCTTAAAACGTTTTGTATCAAATTATCGATTAAGTTAAACTCAACATGAGAAGTGTGAATATTGCATCTAAGTCCATTAGACCATATCATATAATTATTCATCCTATAGCAATATTAACTTATATCTATCACATTTAACATCAAAACAATATAAGCAACAACCAACACATATATGCAAGCATAGATATAAAGCGATAAATGCAAGAATAAATGTGAAGAGATAAGAGAAAGGAAATACAAACCGGACACGATGATTTATAGTGGTTCGGCTACAAGGACACCTTCCTTGCCCTACTCCACTCCCCGAGTCACCTACTCGAGAGTTTTCTTCACTACTCAACAAGCTCCATTTTGGCGGAGAAAACCGTATACAACTTTTGCTTACACCAATTAACGACACTAAGCTAAATGTCGGGTTCTAATAGTAGCTAGAACCAATCTCACAACACGACTTCGATCACTACACAACTTCTACATGACTTTACGACTTCTTCACGGCTTCACAGCTTCACGACTTCTTCACTACTTCACAACTTCTTCTATACTCCAATACTTATTCACACACCTACATCTTCACAACTAAATGACTTCTCCACACTACTACTTCTTCCCACTACTTCTTACTCACTCATTGACTCACTACTAAGTAAGATCATCTTGATCTACTTATTACATATACATATATAACTCACAACTTCACATCAACACTAACTAGACTCTAATATATCTTTGGCTTTATGATAGGGAGGATTCTTCTCTTGCACTTTGGATGAGAAAGGATGAGGAGGGATTGAATCACTTGAAACAAAGATTAATAATCTTATGATCAAAGGGCTTTGAAAGATGTTTAGAGAGATTTAGATCTGAAATTTTTCTTGCAAAAGGTGAGAAAAATACCAGGTTTGAGGTGGTATTTATAGGAGAAAATTTCTGACAGAATCTGACAGGGGAGCGTGGCCGGCCCCCTTAATTCATGGCCGGCCCCCTTAAAATTAAGGGGGCCGCCCAGCTGTAACGGCCAGATTTTCTGTCTTTTAGTGGGGAAATTTTATTTGGTGAAAAACTAACTGATTTTGGTTAAAAATTTGAATTCATATATTTAGTATGATTTAAACATTTTCTTTTATTACCAAAAGTGTTTTTCAAAAATATATAATATGTTTATATTATTAAATAAACTTTGTAATAATTAATTAAATACCCCTTTGATCATTAAATGTATTAAGCACTTGTTTATTCATACCTTAAGTGATTGTTGAATGCATAGAAGATTTGTGATCACAAGTAACTTAAGCACTTTACATTATGTATTGTATCTTACATCTTTGTCATCATCAAAACATGAAGAGGATGTTTAGATTAAATATCGTAATAATATTTATGTCAACAAGGTAGTCGGGCGGTCGACCCCTTGTAGCTTTTAACCACTCTAGGTGGGAGTAATTAGTGATTAACTGGGTTGGTATTTTTGGCAAGTTTTTGGTCTTTTCGACGAGTTTTGGAGTATTCACGACAAGATTTTCCGTAGAAAACATCTTGTAATAGATATAAATAGCGACTGTAAGTGATTAAAACTATTTTACGGTGAGTTTTGGTATTTTCGGCATGATTTGCAAGTTTTCGGCAAGTTTGACCATCCATGACCGCCGTTGACCACGGTTGACCGATTTACACAAATCAAAAAAGTTGATGGTCCAATAACGTCTTAATCGGCCTTGTAGGCCTTTCTTTTGCAATACTGCTAAAAATTATATCAAACTTTGGCCCATCAACCATAACTTTTCAGCTCTATCATTTATGTGAAGCCCCAAAATTTTTAATACCGTGTGTGATTGAGCACTTTGCATAATTTAAAATCCCGCCTTGACTGACTGTAAAAAAGATTTGCATGTAATAGTTAAAGAATAATGAAATGAAGATAAACTGTTACTAGCATTTCAACAAAACAAATCATGATATAAGGGTGCTTTTGGTATGCTACCATGAATCAGAATCGGTATCGATTTAGGTATAAGGTGAGTCCCTCACCTATGATAGTTTGATACATTGCCTCTTGGACTCCTATGGAGTATGGAAGATATATATTTTTCAATCCCATATTTGAAAGATATGTTGACATAAATAATGAATAAAAACGTTATTTATTGTTTTCGATATCTCTATGTTTTGATGATCACAAAATGTAAAATCATTAAACGTAAAATTACTACGTAAACAAGTATTAAGCTAGTTTATATCACTACATCCAACTTAATCACTTAAGGTATGAATAAACAAGTGCTTAATACATCTCATGATCAAAGGGGTATTTAATTAATTACTACAAAGTTTATTTAATTATATAAACATATTATATATTTTTGAAAAACAATTTTGGTAATAAAGAAAAATGTTTTAATCATACTAAATATATGAATTCAAATTTTTAACCAAAATCAGTTAGTTTTTCACCAAATAAACTTTCCCCACTAAAGACAAAAAAATCTGGCCGTTACAGTAGGCCGGCCCCCTTAATTATAAGGGGCGGTCCCCTTAATTTTAAGGGGACCGGCCATGAATTAAGGGGACCGGCACGCTCCTGTGTCAGATTTTGTCAGAATTTTTCCCCTATAAATACCACCTTAAATCTGGTATTTTTCCTCACCTCTTGCACGAAAATTTTCAGATCTAAATCTCTCTAAACATCTTCCAAAACCCTTTGATCATTAGATTACTAATCCTTGTTTCAAGTGATTCAATCCCTCATCATCCACCATCATCCAAAGTGCAAGAGAAGAATACTCCTTCAACCTCAAGTTTAAGAAGTATTGTATATTGATTGTGTATATTGTGTATAGCTCTTGTGTAGTTGTGTTGTGAATATTATAAGTAGTTCTAGGAGTGTTAGTTGTGAATAGAAGTAGGGTAGTGGTGAAGATTAAGTAGTGAAGTAGTGAAGTAGTGAAGAAGTTGTGTTGTGAAGAAGTAGTGACGAAGTTGTGGTGTGCTCAAGTTGTGAAGAAGTTGTGGTGTGTTGAGAAAAATTGGTTCTAGCTAGGATTAGGACCCGACATTTAGCTTTGTGTCGTTAAGCCGGTGTAAGCAAAAGTTGTGTAAGGTTTTCTCCGCCATAAGGGAGCTTGTTGACATAGTGAAGAAAACTCCCGAGTTAGGTGCTCGGGGAGTGGAGTAGGACGAAGAGGAGATTCGTAGCCGAACCACTATAAATCCTTTGTCTCACGGTGCCATTTTTCCAACTCTATCTCTTTACTTATTTACTTACTTTCATATTTGTCATATCTTATACTTGTTGATATCATAGTTTATAATTGTGCAAGTCTCTTGGTGATATATATATAAAGTTCGAATTGGTGTTTTCATAAACAAAGTTTTTATAAATCAAAAAGACGTAAAACTATTCAACCCCCCCTTCTAGTTTTCCACAAGATATATATCTTAACCAAACACTTGCATCATATCTATTCTGATTCCTCCATTCCAATTAACCCCTACCAAACGCACCCTAAGAAGTAATTATAAAATATACTAAACCCCAAAATGTAACGGGTTCAAAAGCGGTTTTTTACGGACCCCGTTATTCTCTAATCCTGCCTCTTATTGGTCTAATTTTATCGAGATATGTGCCCTGTGCACACACTCCTATGTAACGGATAGTCTGGCTAAATTTCATTGGTGGGCTTTCGACTGTTCATCACCCGTTTCCCGTAATTACACCGTGATAGAAGAAGTAGAGGTTTAACACCCCCTAGAAATTTCCAGGCCTCTCATTCTTCTTCTCCCAATCTAACATATCTTCGCCAAAAAAAACACACACAAATTTCAATCAACAAAACCCAAAAACTTTCCCACGGCAACACAAATCCAAACACCCATGAATCAATTGAATCTTGAACGCCAAAATAAGCGGCGGGGTCATTAACAGCTTTGCAACAGGTATATAAACCTTCATAAAATGAGGATTTGATTAACAAAATTGATTAAGTGCGTTGATTCAAAAATCAGGTATTAAAACAAATAATTTGGTTTTATTTATTTATTTATTTATTTATTTTTGTTCTTATGCAATTAAGATGATTTGATGTTGTGGTATTGATTGGTTTTTGTAATTAGGTGCAGCGTCATTTGAGGTGCAAATGGTTTACTGTCTCTCAAGATATTGACAAGCTGAGACTATTCCTGAATTTGCTAGATTGGATCATGATCATCTTTATAGAACCATTGATATTTACGTCAAGGTATACCATTTTCTATTATTAGGATTAGATAACTATGTAAAACAAAATCCGGATAAGTAGTTTTTGGTAAAGTGTTTGGGATTTGCCTACTTGCTTTAAAATGGCACCCAATCAGTTTCCAATAGGGTGTTTAGCATTTGCTTATTGTGAGTAAAAGATTAGACCTCTTAGTATTCTTGACTTTTGCTCTACGTTTTTTTGTTTTTTTTTTGTTTTTTTTTGTTTTTTTTGTTTTTTTAATATTCTAAATTTGAATTTGTAATTGTTACTGTTTATGTATTAATTGTGGTTTTGGATTGTCATGCCTATGTGTGGACTTTATCCCAGTAGCGTTTGTATTTAGTCGTATACGGGTTTATGCTTGAATTGTGACGATATATATAAAAAACTTAAGCTTGGTGTCTGATGTTAAAAAACATTTACATAATAGGTATGGTATATGCCTTTTGTCATTGTGTTTTGGATATATTTTCAATGTGGATTCATGTAATTTTAATTGTTTAGTATGGCATTAGTTTTCATATACATGATTTCTTATTGTTAGGTGCGGTTCAGTGTGATGGATCTCATGGGCTTCTGGAGAAGGGGACGGTTATTCCAGTGGATACTTTGAGTATCGTTCAAGGCACGTTTACTGCTCAAAGTACTACTTTTGGAGCAAGTTGTGAAGTGGTTAGACTTAATTGCAACAACTTGGTTACGGGTTAACTGTCCCGAGTTTACACCCTTCATACACATCGACTACGGGCCTACAGTTACTTAGGTATTTTGACTCTACAAGGTTAATTTACTATCTGTTTTATGAAAGCTTAAGTTGGACATTTGGCTAAAAAGTTGGTGACTTTAAAATTTCGACAAAAAGTAAACAACACGCTGAATTGTCCAGTTCTGTTTACCTGATGTTGATATCTATTGTAGCTTCTGCTATTATCTCTCTCTCTCTCTCTCTCTCTCTCTCTCTCTCTCTCTCTCTCTCTCTCTTTTTTTTTTTGGTTAGATTCTACTTTCGCTTATTTTTTTTATCCTATTTTACGTATTGCATTTAATACATCTGCCAGATAGTATAAAATGAGAATATTGGTTTTTAACTAATAATCTTGAATGATGCTCATTTGTTTGTTGTTTAAACTTTCAGGTCAAGCATTTTGGCAAAAGCTCAACTGCGTCTAGCTTAGCTCGATCAGTTGCGACAAGCAGCTAGAACTGGAGTAAAAGTGTGTGTCAAGAAAGAATGTGCAGAATTAGGGACAAAAGTGGAATTACGCGTAAGGCAGGCAGAGACAAACAGAATGAGAATCTTGAAAGCGTATAGGCAAAGGAGGGCGATTTAAGGGAAAGAACATCTCAATCTCTTTTAAGGAGGATTGCTCGAGAGAGTAAGTATAAAGAGCGTGTTTGTGCTGCTATCTCTCAGAAACGGGCAGCAGCTGAGAAGAAAAGATTAGGATTATTGAAAGCTGACATGGAAAAAGCACATGCTAGGCTTTTACAAGTCAGAACGGTAGCCAAATTTGTTTCTCAGCAGAGAGAAATAGAAAGGAGTAGACTGAGAGAGAGTTTGGAAGAAAAACTACAAAGGGTATATTTCTCTTTTATTTTATTGACCTTCAATATTCATGTTTTTTTGCTTCTGAACTTAGCTATCAAAATGTGCTGCTATGCAGGCAAAGAGACAGAGAGCAGAATATCTGATGCAGAGAGCAAAGCTACATAGTTCTGTTGGTGTTTATTGGACCAAGAAAATGCAGAATCAAGTAATTTTACTGCTTTCCTTAGGTGTTGGAGAAAATTTATTAAGAAGAGGACCACTTTTGATTTGGCTAAAAGTTACTCTGCCTTGAACATTAATGAGGATCAAGTGAAGTCAATGCCGTTTGACCAGTTTGCCCATCTGATTGGAACACCCACTACCCTTCAAACTACAAAAGCTTTGTTTGATCGGCTTGAGATTCGTTACAAAGCTATGATAGACACTGCATCTAGCGTTAATTCCATGGTCAAAATGACATTGAGCACCTCCTTAAACGTGTTGCTTTACCTACTAGGAGGACCACACCTAGAAGTGGGTCTCGCACTAGACATGCAAATAAACCGTCACCTACAAGAGTGGGCCCCAAGACCCCAGTTAAACTATCAAGATATCAAGTAAGAATAGTGCTATGTGCCTACATGATTCTTGGTCATCCGGATGCGGTTTTTAGTGGTCAAGGGGAGCGTGAGAATTCTTTAGCCGAGTCAGCCAAGAAGTTTGTTCAAGAATTTGAGTTGTTGCTTAGTATAATACTAAATGGACATGGTGCAGATTCCAACCGTAGACGCACCTTTAGGTCGCACCTGGCAGCTTTTGATTCTGCTTAGTGTGCCTACCTAAATAGCTTTGTGGTATGGAAGGTTAAGGATGCTGAGTCTTTAGAAGAGGATCTGGTGAGGGCTGCATGTCAGATGAAAATATCTATGATGCAAAAAATGCAAGATGACACATGAAGGAGATAATGCTGATATGACCCATGATATGAGAGCTATTCAGATTGAGGTTTGTATGCTGAAAATAAGAATGACTTAGGATGCATTCAGTACTAAATCTTTATACTCATGTGTACCCTTCCTAAAGCTTTGACCTTATTGGTTGGGGATCTTTAACGCTTTAAACTTTTAAGGCAGATTTAACTCAGAACCGTTATTTTGAAATGTGAGAACTAGGGTAACATTTTTGTATTTCACAACAGCACGTGGTAGATGATTAAGCAAATCGGCTTAAGATATAAATTTTGATTTGTTACAGGTTGAAGTGATGGTTGCGAGTTGGAATAATCTCTGCCATCATTCGAGTTGCTGTAAGATTAAGGACTCAAAATGCCTAGGAGATGGTAACGGATACTGAATTTGTGAAGTGTCACACTAACTCATTTGTAGTCTTATCTTTTGGAGTCACTTTTAAGGACCATACATGCTTCTATATGCAATGTACTCTTACTATTTCCCAGAACCTAATTAGGTACTCCAATTGTTAAAAAGCATGATACAAATACATATANATATATATATATATATATATATATATATATTCCAATAGCAAGGTCATTACAACAGCGATTTATGAATATTTGTAACAACCTGAATTTTAATTCACGGCGTTTTACTGTTTTATTCAGGTTCTTACAAATATTCATAATTTACGGCGTGTATTAGTTGATTGTAGTTTGATGCTTGCTGTTTTACTGTTTTATTTGTTGTGCCAGGGACAAGACGAGCAATTTGGAAATACTTGCGATTATATTGTCGCTTAAAGCTTTTGCTGTGTCAAAAAAATTAAAATGGTTAAATGACTAAAAATAACTAGAAGGGTGTTTGGGTTCACATATTGTCAGGTGTTTTTTTTGATTATTACGTATGTTGACACAACTCTTTTTTGAGTGTATGGGATAATGGTAGCTAGAAGCCGAAAATATGTATTTTAAGTACCTTTGAATTGCTTTGGCATAAACAAAAAATATGCAATCCCAGGCTCCCATTGACACAGAATAATGAGGAAAGATCAGATAACATCTTAACTCAAACATAAGCATATAGGATATTATTAGAAATAGTTTGCTAATAATATTGAATTTTTTTGCCAACATACATACACCTTTGGTGATAATTTCATTCATTATTAAATGTGTTTATGTGTCTTCCCTAATTCATGTTACGTTTGTGACACCACATTGGTAAACTTTTTTAATGATGTTTAATGGTTCATTTCATGATGGTGATGCAGATGATATTTTACATCTGAAAACCCAATGTCTACAACAACCCAAATTCAGAAACCTATGTGATCTTTGGAGAGACAAATATGGGGGACTTTAGTCTTTAGCTCACAAATCCAGGCTGAAGCTGCCTAACAGTTTAGAATGCATGTTATGAATTCAATTATGGCAAAGCCATATGCTTTCGCTACCTCTGCTGCACAGCCAGTTTATGAAGAGGAGGTTGATGAGACTGGTGTTGAGCCACAAGACATTGATTTGGTTATGAAAACGTTGGCGTGTTGAGCCCAAAAGCTGTCAAGACTCTCAAGACTCACACTGATGACATTGTGGGTCCTATCATGGAGCTCACCACTTAGGTTTCCAAATGGTTGTCTTTTAAAGGAGTTTTGGAGTTTATTGTTTTTCAATTACCAACTTTAGAAGATAGCTCAATTTTGGCTCCTTTGCTCAATACACTGCAACTTCCATTGCATAACCAAAAATGGAGTTCATATATATGTGTTCTTGCAATATGCATATGTAAAAACTACAGTGTTTATAAATGTATTCTGATTGGTAATCTTTTCAATTTAGTTTGTCGCATTTTAAAAAAACATGTTGCGGAAAAAAAGGCCCTGCCGCAATGCGGGGGTAGCTTGGTAAGACAGTTAAAAGACACGTATATTACATAACCAAAAGCAAAAACCCCAACTTAATTATACACATATTCACATTTAACAAACACAAGCTCTAAAAAAAGTAAACGCAAACATTTCTCGAATATATGCATATAGCAAAAACAACAAATTTATTTGACAACAATTGCACCTACATGTGGATTATCACAAATGTTCTATGCACGATAAAGTATCCCCGCAGCAACGCGCGGGCAAACCTGCTCGTTAATACTATTGCCACCTCTATAATACTTTGTGTTAGTAGTGTATTTAACAATGAATACTATATTCATAATGAGCATATAAAATTATACCCATGTAATAAGTTGACAAATGTAATGGTCCAATTATACCCATATACTTTTTACCCTCTACATTTAGTTGACAAGTCATTATGTGGATATAATTTTGTAATTTTTTTGTAACTCTATCATTTCTCTATTTAAAAGAGATCATCTACTTCTTAATAAACGTAAACAAAATTTGTGAATGGAACATTGGATCGAGTTATTGAAATGGAGTCATGTACTGTTTAAAAACCTCAAGCATTTTACGGTACTAGTCAAATTCGAGCTTCTAGGAACTAGGGTTAAAGAAAAATATCATAGTTTATAATTATGTCTTTTTCGCTAATATAAAAATAACACGATTTTAATGTATTCCACCACTATCTTTAAAATTAAAGGAGAGTAAATTACAAAAGTCGTCCATGCAGTTTACATTTTTTTATCACTTTTTGTCCTTAAACTATAATAGTTACACCGCCATCCTTGTAGTTGTATATTTCTAACAAACCGGTCCTTTGACCAAACAATTGTTAATTTCCTTCCATTAAATGACTCATGTGCAGGTCACATGATGGCCATTTTAGACATTTTATACAAATTCATCATCAACCTTCATTTCTTGTATTTTTCTATCATTTTATTATTCTCTATCCAAGAACACTTGTTGGCCAAAAACACATTTCCAAAAACATGAATCTAAAAAGACAATCTTTAAATTATTATCTATAAAAGTCTTAAAGCAAAAAGAAAAAAATTAAGACCGAATGATCAAAATAAAACAAACCCCATTTCCAAAACACATGAATGGAACAAAGACCCAACACGAGGCAATATAAGATATAATACAAAGCCTAACGTGAAACAAAAACCCACTTTGTCAAAATTCATTTGTAAACATATGACATCCATAACCTAAACTTCAAATCGAAAGACCAACTATAAGCAAAACATAATTGGATAAATTATTTGTAAAACAAAACTGATTTCGAAGCTTCAAAATTCATGTATCATTAACCTTTCGGAATCTAGAATTTAGTATTGGTTCCGTCGATTCGAAATAATTTCCAGCGGCTATTTTCTTTCTGGCAACGGCGATTTTTTGTTTTATGTGACGAGCAATCTTGTTTGCTTCTCATAAGTCATTCGAACTTCAATTTAATTAAAAGTATGCCAGCTTATTTTATTTATTTATTTTAAACGTGATGGGTGTATTTACAGATTACCAAATATTGCGTGTCATAGATTTAATTGATTGTTTGAGGGTTTCGATTTGCTTGTGAATTTCATTATTAACTTCGATTCTATAAAAATATATATTTATTGTTTTTATTTTAAAAGAATAAGTGTTTTTGTCTTAGAAATAATTGTGTTTGCGTTTAAAAGAAAAAGGAAAAACAATAAATAATTTGAGGTTGAAGAAGAAGTTGTATGAAAAAGACTAAAAGGCCTTCATTTCGTCAAATTCATGAAAGGGAAGTAACGACCGTTTGATCAAAGGATCAGTCTGTTAGAAACGGACAACCACGAGGATGAGCGGCGTAATTATTGAAGCTTAAAGACGAAAAGTGAAAAAATGTGTAAAGCACGTGGATGTAGTTTGTAATTTACTCTTTAAAGTGTCGAGAGAGGGGACATCAAACCAATTAAATCTTTTATATAATAAAAGAATTACATCATTTCGGAGTATTTTTACAAACCCTTCTCATTGAAAAAAAATTAGACCAATAGGAGAGCTCGATTTTGCCACGTAGACGAAATCGAGCAATATGATTGGTCAATAGAAAGTCAAAATTAAATTGATTTTGGTCAAACTTAATAAATTTGGTGGAGAAATTTGGTTAAGAAAAAAATGCATAAAAATATAGGTGTCAAATTTATGAAAAAAAAAAACTAAAAAAAGATGAAGTAGTTAATAAAACTTTGGTGGTCGAATTTTAAATAAAATATATGAAGCTAAGTGTAAAATTACAAGTTTCCATGTTTTTTAATGACTTTACAAAAACACAAATAACACCTTACACTTTACACCCCTTATACTTTATAATATGAACTTTGTTTAAAATTACATGAGTATTAGTATTAGTTTCAGACTTTCATATATTTAAATTACAAAATTTTGTAAATATGCGAATTAGTTTTAATATTGTTAATTGTAGACTTTCAATCCGTTAGAATATTTTTTAAAAAACGATTCATGTTATTCTATTAAAAAGCTTAATTTATGCGTACACGAGTTTGGATATTAAATACGGCTAAATTATTAGTAACGGAAATATAAATATCAAATGGTAAGCACGAGTTACAATGATATGGAAACAAATATACGCGATTCTACTTATAACAACGACTCATGAAATTGTTATTTAAAATTTGCATATGAAAATCCATAAAAACATTTTTAAAACTTTACGGAACATATTTAACTTCACTAACGCCTATTATGTGCTACTAAACTCGCACATTTTGTACAAAATTATATCAATAGTTAAAGTTAAACAATAACATCAACATCAACCCCAACATGTCTGTTAGTTAAAACCGTTATACAAAGCTAATTATTAAGAAAAAAAACAAACAAACACATGGGTTAGATAGTCATTGTTTAATGTTGAAAGTGTTTTCCTTAAATTAAAAAAAAAATGCACGCATCACAATCCTTATTTGATTAATCACCTCCTAAATAAAAAAAAGAAATACTACGTAGATGATAGCCTAACTTTATTCATTGACGTGATGTTTCATCCAAAAAAAAAAAAAATGTAATAGTTGGCCGTTGTAAAGGAATTAAAGTATGTACATGAGAATTATTAAGCAAGAATATATGGTTTTTAATCAGGTTATTACGTTACTATACTACGATAATGTTATTGAGTTGGTAGTCACGGATGTGAGATACAACCATTCTTCTATACTTATGATTTATGTGTTAACCTCTTTGTGATTCATTTCTTAATCGATAATAATACATAATCAAAACGAAATTTTAAAAACCCTGTGCGTGCACAGGTATTATAACTAGTTACTTTTCAAACGAATAACTCTACTTTTCATGCACAATAATCATGATATATACAAAATCAGAAAGATTGCAGTTATGAAAGAAAGATATCTAATTAGTATTGTAATTACATAATGGAATTTATATTAACGTCTAAAATCATGCTTAACCCTACTAGAAAAATTGAAAATTATCAGCAATTTTATTGTGCAACATCTTTTCTTAACGAAAATCGTTAAACCGTAGTCTCAAAAGCTATGTTTAAAATATTCAGACACGTTTTAGTTGTTTGTTCCTTAAATTATAATTGCCCACTTTACATCTCTCAACCAATTTTATATATCACCAACGACGCGTGTTTTTCATTTTTTAAACATAACCCTTAAAACCACATTTGGCAAAACTTTTTCCCAAAAGACAAAAATATCTAATAGTAAAATTTAAGACGTTAAACAAAGCAACCAAGCACTAGCACCCATCTTCTAGATGACAAAATGTCAAATTGTAACGAGGAGCTTTTTTCAAACAAAGTATATACACTACATGAAAATATAAATTTACACGAAAATTGGAATGTTGCACCAAATATGTATAAGCCATATTCGATGAATTAGCTTCGTAGAAGTACTTGCAGTAAAACTAATCCTGATCCTATTAACCAGAACCCATGCTACCATCAGCAAAACACAAAATATTTACCAAAGGTCTCTTGTTCCAGTGGTATGTGAGTGACCTATCAACCTATAGGTTTTGGGTTTAAGTCTCGTTGAAGACATGTAAGTTTGAATTTGTGAAACAGGTAGTTTGTAAAAATTTGCCGTTCAAAAACAATATATATATAATATTTTTTTGACAATTTTTTCTTTGACAATTTGACTAACCGTTCAGCTAAACATTGACCTTCTAGAAACAAATGAAACCCAAAGCAAAAGGCAAAGGCCAAGACATAACTGTCCCCACCACCTCCAACAGAAACCGTATTTTATGTCTTAATTCCTTCATGGGCCCCACCTCCACACCCCTATAAATACCCCCACTACCTTTCAATCCCAATTTGAATTAAACCACAAAACACAAATACCCCCAAATTAAAATTGATTAGAACATGATCCAAACCCTAACCCTAACTTCCCCATTCACCGGAAATCACCTCCGGCAACCGTCCATATCCACCGCTGCCTCCTCCAGCAAGTCATCCATCTCCGCCGTACACGTGGCGATGCCGGTGATGATGAAACCGGCTAGTTTATACGACGTGTTACGAGTCGAAAGGACCGCGACGATACCGGAGATAAAGAAGGCGTATAGGAACTTAGCTAAAGTGTATCATCCAGATGCTGGATATGAAAAGAATGGTGATGGTGAGTTTATTGAGATACGTAATGCTTATGTCACTTTGTCTGATCCGGTGGCGCGTGAGATTTACGACATGAAATCGAGACGGAGATCGACGGTGGTGGTTAGTGGAGAGAGGAGAGGGTTTTATGGCAGCCGGAGATGGGAGACTGATCAGTGTTGGTAGATATAGAATTTTATAAAAAACACAATTGTATAGTGTTGTTGTTGTTACTTGTTAGGGATTTTATAAAGTTTAGTTGAAGGATTAAAAAATTTTACCCGGCTTAAATGTCTCTGGTTTTGCGAATTTTACTGTGTTTAATATTTTCGAGTAAAACACAGCTCTTAATCTTTCAAAATCAACTTTCGAAAATGCAGGCGAAGTTCTTAGGCTATTTAGTGTGCTGTTAAAGCCTGGCATGAGACACATAAAACTTTGAAACTGGAGTCTCTCCAAGGACTAATTGCGCGCCCGTTGTAAAAAGTGTGCCTACAATTTAGCCAAACCAGAAGAACGACTTTTGCAATTTACTCTATCTTTTCGGGCACTTAAGCTACATGGTGAGATATAATCTAGTGATTTTTTTGGCTGTCGGCGGGTAAACACTACTAGTATCTGTTTTCTATTTCTGAGTGGGGTGCAAGCCCGTCGAGGAAGCAACAAGGGTGAGGATGTTAATGTGGAGTTGAATACGTGTATTCCAATTGCTCTTATGTTTAATAGGTGTGATATACTTAGTTATAACGTTTGAAGGCGGAAGATCAGATAATTAAGTGTTCATGTGATTTACATGGTGTTAACGAAAATATTTAGAGAGTTGGTAAAAATTAAAATTTGGATAAGAGAGAGCAGAATGAGAGTGAAAGGGTACTCTATCTACTGTAAAATATAACAACCCAATTCTATCCGTTTCTAAAGTTTACAAGGAAGATATAAAAAGTTCAAAACAGTAGGATGAACGGATGAACCCTTGTCAATCGGTTGGAATTACTTAATAAACATGATTAACGAACAAAAAAAGAATATCTTGAAAATGTTGATCTCACAAAATTATGATAAAAGAAGTAATTATATACTTTTAGAACCTCTATAATAGTTTGTGTTTAGAGCCCCTTCAAAACGGATCATCTCCATAAAAGTAAACAAAATTTGTGAATGGAACAATAACCCATAACTCTAATTACCGCATTTGTTTAGGTAATCATGGTTTCCGATATTTTGGCCGACTAATTCAACGGGTTTGAACCCACCGTCACACAGAAGCAAAACAGGTAAAGCCCTATCTTTTCAAGAGGTTGGCGTGACCACTTCAGAATTGTCTACAGCTAGCAAGAATTGAACTTGAGATCTTACATATTTTATAGTGATAGTCACAAGTCTTTTAACTGCTAGAACATAATGATTACTAATTATTGCATCTTAGTGTTGGCGTTGATGGGGTATAGATGTTCCTCCCCAATGCTATCTTTCGATCCTTGGTTATTCGGGATTCCAAAATGAGTAAAAGCGATATAAATGGTCTTTTATGTGCTAATGTGGTCAATTTTGAAATAGATGAATAGGGTCGCGCATGCTCCTATTGGTGGAAAGGACGCAATTTTAATCAAGAGTTAATTACATAAATGGTCCCTGTGGTTTGTCGGGTATTACGAATTTGGTCCCTAAACTTTATTTTTTGCCGATATCATCCCTGTGGTTTTGACCCGTTACGGGTTTGGTCCCTTGACCATCTTTTCTGTTAGTTTGACCGTTAAGTGGAAGTTTAAAAGGCTAAAATGACATAAGTACCCTTTAACAGTATGGTCCCTGTGGTTTCTGGGGAATAACGAATATAGTCCCTAAGTTTT
>LBNU01028214.1:304063-330351 GCA_014162995.1 Artemisia annua | reverse complement strand
AAAAAAAAAAACCTTAGGGACTAAATCCGTGATACGAGACAAACCACAGGGACCGTATGGTTAAACATACGAGGGTATTACTGTCATTTCAACCATCCTTGACGGTCAAAGTAACAGAAAAGGTGGTCAAGGGACCAAACCCGTAACGGGTCAAAACCACAGGGACGATATCCGTAAAAAATAAAGTTTAGGGACCAAATCCGTAATACCCGACAAACCACAGGGACCATTTATGTAATTAACTCTTTAATCAATGATATCTTTTCGCATATACAACTATTCCCTTCACCGTGAATAAGTGCCAAAAAATTTTTTTTTGAAGAGCATATGGGTGTTCGCCCTAAAAAGGTTTTTTGACAAAAAAAAGTTTGCTTGTTCTTATTTAGCTTCTGAGATATGATATACGGGCCTAATAAACAGGCCTAAAAACAGACCTACCGCATTAATTACTTGTACATCATCAGATGTACAAATAATTAATGTGGTAGGTCTGTTTTTAGGCCTGTTTATTAGGCCTATCTGTTAATTCCCTTAGCTTCTATCTTGAAACTCCATTTCTATTTGCAATTTGGACTTTGGAGTCGTATACTGTTTAAAAATCTCGAACGTGTCAAGTACTATAGTCAAATTAAAGCTTCTAGAAACCAAGATAAAAAAAAATATGAGTTTAATAATCATGTGCCTTTTTCCCTGACATATAATAACGCGATTTTAGTGTATTCCACTAACTTTAAAGTACCAAAAGAGGGGACATCAAACCAATTGAGTAATTTTCAAATGATCAAACTTCACTTTTTATGCACAATAATCATGATTTATACAAATTTAGAAACATTACAGTTATAAAAGAAAGATATTTAATTCCATAATGGAATTTATCTTAACGTCCCAAATCATGTTTAACCCCCACTAGAGAAAGTAACTTGTAATGGAATTATTCACCAAATATTTAACCTATCAGATATTTTTGCGCAACGCCTTTAGCTTGAAAAAGAAAAGAAAAACATGCCATAGTTGAATAATATAAGAACCATTACACAAAGCATCCAATCACGCACTAGCACTAGCACCCCTCTTCTAGATGGTAAAATGTCTCAAAATGTAACATGGAACTTTTTCCGAACTAACCAAACAGGCGCTAGCAAGTCATACATAAATCCTATGCATCTCTTGATCACTTGTTCGATTCAGCATCCTAATTTTATTACATATGAAAAATAATCTACAAACGTCTCTCTTAAGATTCCACGATGTAACAAAATAAAACTTTTTTAGCATTTATTTAAAAAATGAACTATTAGTTTACTTTCAGAACCAACAATCCATGTGGAAAGGTCGAAACATAAACTAATTAAAGATGGTAAAAAATTCTCAGCAAAAACAAAATATAGGTGCCATATTGCAAAAAATCCAATACTTTGTACAAAACATTCTTCTATCATACTCACAGGCTCATAAGTGTGGAATTTATGAGTTTAATGACAACACGTAAGCTGGACAGCTCTGAAACTGAATTTGTTGGAACGTTCACCTGATTGTTGAGTATGGAGTAAACTTGTTCAAATATCGGCCTTACATGCATTGCGATGATCCCATCTGAGGGTTTGATGGCCACCACCACATCCATCATCCATGAAAGTTTTCGGGTTGTATCGTTCCCAATATCACATGCCAACTGTTGCAGCAATGATAAGAGTACACCTTGGCTCAAAGGAAGAGGATTGCTTGCTAAAATTCCTTGTAGATCGACCTAAGTTTTTGAGCAACATAACACGAGAAGATGAGAAACATGAGATTTGCACAAACCTATCTGTAATAGAAAGCAGGTGTTTGGATGTGATTTTGAAAGTTATTTATGAGATGTGGGCGGAACCCTTCTGAGGGTTCCGTCGTATCCGCCAGACCTACTGGATGTTTTGCTATAAATACCAAGCCATTTGTTAGAATTTTCTTTTTATCACTTCTCATTATACTTTTCACATACACATTCATATCTTTCATCTAACTCTTTAACATCTCATTGTTGTGAAGATTCTTTTGTAGCAAAGAAGTTCATAAGTGCATATTAAGTTACAAGTATTCAACACAACGTTGCAAGACTTATTAGCTTAGCATCGTGTAGACTTTGTGTAGTTTACACTTCATTTGATTGTGTGTTTTCAGTTGTGATCGGATAGTATTTTAGGCCTTAAAATACATAGTGTGACGGGAGTTGTTGTACCCTTGTAAAGAACTAAACGGGAGTGGTTGTACCCTTGTAAAAGAACTCGACATCTAGCTTAGTGTCGGTAAACTTGTAAGCGACGTGTAAGGTTTTCTCCGCCGGTGAAAGGAGCTTGTTGATTAGTGAAAAAAACTCTCGAGTTGGATACTCGGGGCGTGGACGTATGGCAAGGAAAATAGAGTTCCTTGTAGCCGAACCACGATAAACAATCATGTCATGGTTTGATCGTTTCTTTCGTCATACTTGCATATTACATATTGTCTTTGTGTTCATATCTTTGATTAAACGGAAAGTTTCAAAAGATAATTAGATTAAAAACCGGTAAACTATTCAACCCCCCCCCCCCTTCTAGTTTTCCACACCGTGTTTCGTTGAGCTTCGGTTAATTCAGTGTTTTTCGGGTTGTCGTGAGCACGAGAATGTATAACTTATGAGAATGTTTTCGTAAAAGTAATATAAAACACCGTTCTGACTCCGGATAACCAATATAGGATTCATGCCGTTACTAGGATTTGTGTTGGTACGCGTGTGGGGTTTGGTGCGAGATAACTTCTCGTAAATAATCAATAATAGTCAAAAAAACGAACTAGTCACATTTTCTGATAAGATAAACTATGAAATGAGTTATTGTAAGCTACAATGTGCGGGTTCGTATTCCCGAAAATAGTTGTGTAAGCTCATGAATGCTTAATTTAAACAATTAGGTAATAATAAATCGAGGTTTATTATTAAAATATTGATGGAAAATTACCGTTTGTCACACAAATAACCAACGCAAATGTCTAAAAAGGGAAACGGTTTGCCATCGTCGCCAAAATTTCATTCTTGGTTGATTAACTAGTGTGTAGTTCTTAGTTGCTCCCTAAACTATTACTGTCATGGTTGATTTAACCATAGTGTGGTGATAAAAGTAGTTTGCCTATTATGCCCTTGAGAACATACCAAAACATGAGCGTTGACCTCGACAAAAGTGGTCAAGGGACGCATTCGGCCTCTAATTCCCAACTTTTGGACGCCACATGACGTTTTTAGAAAGTTAGGGTGCATGGTGATGTTTTGTGAAAAGTTCAGGGACCAACGAAGTATTTTACTCCATATTTTATTTATTTATTTTAAATGTGATTGGTGTATTTACAGATTACCAAATATTGCGTGTCATAGATATAATTGATTGTTTGAGGGTTTCGATTTGCTTGTGAATTTCATTATTAACTTTGATTCTATAAAAATATATATTTATTGTTTTTATTTTAAAAGAATAAGTGTTTTTGTCTTAGAAATAATTGTGTTTGCGTTTAAAAGAAAAAGGAAAAACAATAAATAATTTGAGGTTGAAGAAGAAGTTGTATGAAAAAGACTAAAAGGCCTTCATTTCATCAGATTCTTGAAAGGGATGTAACGACCGTTTGATCAAAGGATCAGTCTGCTAGAAACGGACAACCACGAGGATGAGCGGTGTAATTATTGAAGCTTAAAGACGAAAAGTGAAAAAGGTGTAAAGCACGTGGATGTAGTTTGTAATTTACTCTTTAAAGTGTCAAGAGAGGGGACATAAAAATGAATAACTTTACTTTTCATGCACAATAATCATGATTTATACAAAATCAGAAAGATTGCAGTTATGAAAGAAAGATATCTAATTAGTACTGTAATTACATAATGGAATTTATATTAACGTCTAAAATCATGCTTAACCCTACTAGAAAAATTGAAAATTATCAGCAATTTTATTGTGCAACATCTTTTCTTAACAAAAATCGTTAAACCGTAGTCTCAAAAGCTATGTTTAAAATATTCAGACACGTTTTAGTTGTTTGTTCCTTAAATTATAATTGCCCACTTAACATCTCTCAACCAATTTTATGTATCACCAACGACGCGTGTTTTTCATTTTTTTAAACATAACCCTTAGAACCACATTTTGCAAAACTTTTTCCCAAAAGACAAAAAATATCTGATAGTAAAATTTAAGACGTTAAACAAAGCAACCAAGCACTAGCACCCATCTTCTAGATGACAAAATGTCTAAAATTGTAACGAGGAGCTTTTTTCAAACAAAGTATATACACTACATGAAAATATAAATTTACACGAAAATTGGACTGTTGCACCAAATATGTATAAGCCATATTCGATGAATTAGCTTCGTAGAAGTAGGCTATGTTTGGCAAAATTAGCTGTGAGCAGTAGCAGTTAGCAGTAGCTGTGAGCTGTGAGCAGTAGTTGTGAGCAGTATCCACAGCTCACCGCTCACCGCTCACAGCTTCATAAAGAAGCATTGGAAAAATGAGTTTTCCTAAAAAATAGGAAAGCTCACAGCTCTCATGCCAAACGAACACGTAAGTGCAGTAAAACTAATCCTGATCCTATTAACCAGAACCCATGCTATCATCAGCAAAACACAAAATAATTACCAAAGGTCTCTTGTTCCAGCGGTATGTGAGTGACCTATCAACCTTAAGGTTGTGGGTTCAAATCTCGTTGAAGACATGTGAGTTTGAATTTTTGAGATAGGTGGTGTAAAGTGGTGTAAGTTGTAAAAATTTGCCGTTCAAAAAAATAAAATAACTCTTTTTACAATTTGTTTTTATTTTATTTTTTATTTATTTTTTTGACAATTTTTTCTTTGACAATTTGACTAACCGTTCAGCTACACAATTGACCTTCTAGAAACAAATGAAACCCAAAGCAAAAGGCAAAGGCCAAGACATACCTGTCCCCACCACTTCCAACAGAAACCATATTTCAATTCTTCGTGGGTCCCACAACCACCTCTATAAATACCCCCACTATCCTTCAATCCCAATTTGAATTAAACCCAATACCAAAACACCCCCAAAATTAAATTACTTAGAACATGATCCAAACCCTGACCCTAACTTCCCAATTCACCGGAAATCACCTCCGGCTACCGTCCATATCCGCCGTATCCACCGCCGGAAAGTCATCCATCTCCGCCGTACACGTGGCGATGCCGGTGATGATGAAACCGGCTAGTTTATACGAAGTGTTGCGAGTGGAAAGGACCGCAACGCTACCAGAGATAAAGAAGGCGTATAGGAACTTAGCTAAAGTGTATCATCCAGATGTTGGATATGAAAAGAATGGTGATGGTGAGTTTATTGAGATACGTAATGCTTATGTCACTTTGTCTGATCCGGTGGCGCGTGAGATTTACGACATGAAATCGAGACGGAGATCGACGGTGGTGGTTAGTGGAGAGAGGAGAGGGTTTTATGGCAGCCGGAGATGGGAGACTGATCAGTGCTGGTAGATAATAGGATTTTATAAAAAACACAATTGTATAGAGTGTTGTTGTTACTTGTTAGGGATTTTATAAAGTTTAGTTGAAGGATTAAAAAAATTTATCCGGCTTAATTGTCTGTGGTTTTGCGAATTTTACCGTGTTTAATATTTTCGAGTAAAACACAGCTCTTAATCTTTCAAAATCAACTTTCTAAAATGCAGGCGAAGTTCTTAGGCTATTTAGTGTGCTGTTAAAGCCTGGCATGAGACACATAAAACTTTGAAACTGGAGTCTCTCCAAGGACTAATTGCACGCCCGTTGTAAAAAGTGTGCCTGCAATTTAGACAAACCAGAAGAACGACTTTTGTAATTTACTCTTATCTTTTCGGGCACTTAAGCTACATGGTGAGATATAATCTAGTGATTTTTGTGGCCGTTGGCGGGTAAACACTACTAGTATTTGTTTTCTATTTCTGAGTGGGGTGTAAGCCCGTCAAGGAAGCAACAAGGGTGAGGATGTTAATGTGGAGTTGAATACGTGTATTCCGATTGCTCTTATGTTTAATAGGTGTGATATACTTAGTTATAACGTTTGAAGGCGGAAGATCAGATAATTAAGTGTTCATGTGATTTACATGGTGTTAACGAAAATATTTAGAGAGTTGGTAAAAATTAAAATTTGGATAAGAGAGCAGAATGAGAGTGAAAGGGTACTCTATCTACTGTAAAATATAGCAACCCAATTGTATCCGTTCTAAAGTTTACAAGGAAGATATAAAAAGTTCAAAACGGATGAACCCTTGTCAATCGGTTGGAATTACTTAATAAACATGATTAACGAACACAAAAAGAATATCTTGAAAACGTAAATCTCACAAAATAATGATAAAAGAAGTAAATTATATACTTTTAGGACCTCTATAATAGTTTGTGTTTAGAGCCCCTTTAAAACGGACTCCTCCTTCATAAAAGTAAACAAAATTTGTGAAATGGAACAATAACTCTAATTACTGCAAGGTAATCATCGTTTTCGACATTTTGGCCGACTAATCAATCGGCTTTCAACCCACCATCACACAGAATTAAACCAGGTAAAATCCTATCTTTTCAAAAGGTTGGTGTGACCACTTCAGGGTTGTCTACACCTAGCAAGAATTGAACCTGAGATCTTATATATTTTATAGTGATAGTCACACAAGTCTTTTTTCCGCTCGAACATAATGATGACTAATTATTGCATCTTAGTGTTGGCGTTGATGGGGTATAGATGTTCCTCCCCAATGCTATCTTTCGATCCTTGGTTCTTCGGGATTCCAAAATGATGAGTAAAAGCGATATAAAGGGTCTTTTATGTGCTAATGTAGTCAATTTTGAAATAGGGTCGCGCATGCTCCTATTGGTGAAAAGGACGCAATTTTAATCAATGATATCTTTTCGCATATACAACTATTCCCTTCACCGTGAATAAGTGCCAATTTTTTTTTTTTTTTTTTTTTGAAGAGCATATTGGTGTTCGCCCTAAAAAGGTTTTGAGCATTGATTGACATGCATAATTCGTGTGCCTAATTATATGCCTAATCTTATGTGGCATCATTCTATTGGTGATACCGGATGAACCCACTTCGTTACTACTCACTAACCAATAAAACACTTTCACATCACTTTAGTCATAAAATTAGACACACATTTAGGCCCCTCGATCATTTTCCAAAGGTTTTATCTTAGCTTTTCTCTTATGTTTGTACTGGTGATTTTTTTGTTAGGTTTGCTTGTTCTTATTTAGCTTCCATCTTGAAACTCCATTTCTATTTGCAATTTGGACTTTGGAGTCGTATACTGTTTAAAAATCTCGAACGTGTCAAGTACTATAGTCAAATTAGAGCTTCTAGAAACCAAGATAAAAGCAAAATATGAGTTTAATAATCATGTGCCTTTTTTCCTGACATATAATAACGCGATTTGAGTGTATTCCACTAACTTTAAAGTACCAAAAGAGGGGACATCAAACCAATTGAGTAATTTTCAAATGATCAAACTTCACTTTTTATGCACAATAATCATGATTTATACAAATTTAGAAACATTACAGTTATAAAAGAAAGATATTTAATTCCATAATGGAATTTATCTTAACGTCCCAAATCATGTTTAACCCCCACTAGAGAAAGTAACTTGTAATGGAATTATTCACCAAATATTTAACCTATCAGATATTTTTGTGCAACGCCTTTAGCTTGAAAAAGAAAAGAAAAACATGCCATAGTTGAATAATATAAGAACCATTACACAAAGCATCCAATCACGCACTAGCACTAGCACCCCTCTTCTAGATGGTAAAATGTCTAAAAATGTAACATGGAACTTTTTCCGAACTAACCAAACAGGCGCTAGCAAGTCATACATGCATCTCTTGATCGCTTGTTCGATTGCATCCTAATTTGATTACATATGAAAAATAATCTACAAACGTCTCTCTTAAGATTCCACGATGTAACAAAATAAAACTTTTTTAGCATTTATTTTAAAAAATGAACTATTAGTTTACTTTCAGAACCAACAATCCATGTGGAAAGGTCGAAACATAAACTAATTAAAGATGGTAAAAAATTCTCAGCAAAAACAAAATATAGGTGCCATATTGCAAAAAATCCAATACTTTGTACAAAACATTCTATCATACTCACAGGCTCATAAGTGTGGAATTTATGAGTTTAATGACAACACGTAAGCTGGACAGCTCTGAAACTGAATTCGTTGGAACGTTCACCTGATTGTTGAGTATGGAGTAAACTTGTTCAAATATCGGCCTTACATGCATTGCGATGATCCCATCTGAGGGTTTGATGGCCACCACCACATCCATCATCCATGAAAGTTTTCGGGTTGTATCGTTCCCAATATCACATGCCAACTGTTGCAGCAATGATAAGAGTACACCTTGGCTCAAAGGAAGAGGATTGCTTGCTAAAATTCCTTGTAGATCGACCTAAGTTTTTGAGCAACATAACACGAGAAGATGAGAAACATGAAATTTGCACAAACCTTAGAAAGCGGGTGTTTGGATGTGATTTTGAAAGTTATTTATGAGATAAATAGATAATATTCCATAATTCGAAGATATACCTGAGAGCATAACCAAGAAACAATTCGAAGATCACTTCTTTGCAGGGCAGCAGTAAAAGCCTCCTCATATTTGTGCTCAGTTAGCATCCTAGATAACTCTTTTGTTGGATCAACCGGTGCCTCAACCTATTACAGGAAAGTACAGAGTAAAGATTTTGGTGGCAGGGACCTTGAGCATTGTAACATACTGAAGAACTGACCTTTTCATGGAAACCACCAGTAGGACCATTGCTTAGTTGGCTTATCAATGGATTTACCGGATTAGAACTTGCTCCAGAAACTGCAAGAGCCATCAATTTCCTTTGACCATCAGCCAATTCACTAGTCAAAGTATGAGTCATAGATGATGCTGAATTGATGGCATCCTGGAAAAAAACACCATAACATTAAAAGGGTAAAAATCATGTCACACTGGGTTGATTCACCCACCAATACTTTTATTTATATATAAGTTTTAAGAAAGTCAATAATTAAGGTATATTTTGTCTAGCCATGGTCATGTTTTCTTACCCTCAAAGCAAACACCAATGGTGAATGTGTGGACTCAACTTTCTGCTGAGCTGCATTTGTATGTTCAACCATTCCCTTCTGAAAAGTAGCATCAACTTGTTCAAACATGGTCTTGCAAGACATCTCAAACGCAGGAACAACCGAAGCTTCCATACTCAACCTCAGTGCTTCCTGAAACAAGATAGCAAGATTGAAACAGATAATAAAATAAATGACTGGCCACATACGAGAGCAACAGATACATTTAGAAAGATCGCTTGAATCGCATACCTGTAGAGCTTGTTTGCCAGAAGTTTGAAATTGGGCTTGAATTTGCCTAGAAACAGTTGCTTCCAGCTTAGAGTTTACTGTTTTCTCAAGTTGATTTACAGCCTTATCACCGACGCCTCTCTGCACGCAAATTTAAATTAAGACTTCTATTAAATTACATGCTAATGTGTAGAGGTAGCAATTTCAACCCATTAACTTAGAAAAGGGTCGTCAATTTAGTTATGTTTTATCCACACAGATCAAATTAAAAAATTTAGGTAAAAAGAATACAAGTCAAATGGGTCAAAAGTCACCGATATTGTATTTTTAATGGTTATATATTTTCGAAAAAGAATGGATAAGGACAAACGAGGACTAAAGTTTATCTGTTCGACCCGAACCAGTTTGACCCGTTACACAACTAATGAGAACTTTAATATTACGATCTGTTAACCTGGAAAGCCTCTGTGACTGCTGTGGAGAGGGCCTTTTCAATGATCGGCGTAACTGCACGCCCAACCGAGGGCCCAACTGCAGCTATTTCCTTCTTCAGCATTTTCTCTGTAGCCACAAGCAAATCCTTGTGTGCGACTGAGGCTGAAGTCGAAACTTGCTGATGGCGTTCTTGGTTCAATTTTTCCTGTTTTGCAAACTCTTCTTGAGAACGAGCCCAATTAGCATCATTATGAGCTTTATGAATTTTCTCCATGCTCTTCCCAATGGCTGCCTCGATTCTCTTCCCTTCTTTTGTCATCGGTGCCGCAGCTGCCATTGGAATCTGCTTTTCGATTTCCTTTTGGTTGAGCAAAACCTGCAGTTGTAAGATAGTTAACCAAGTCTTATCAAAAAATAATGCACTCTTGGAAGTAGTTTTAGCTACCCCTGCATTATCTAGAATTCAAAGTTCAAATAGACAGAAATTTACACCCATCGCCAAAGTAATGAAGGGAATTTCAACCAAATTATCTGAAAAGGGCCAAATTGGGTTGTATTTATAGAAACGGGTCGACTTAAAGATGTAGTTAAAAAAGAAGCCGGTACACATGTGCCCAACATACACACTGTGCTCGCAACCTTATAAGTTGTTCTCTTTCAAATTTTACTAGAAAAAGCTATTACTATTGTATACAATAATGGTTTATGAAATTATAGAAAAAGGACAACAAAGTTCTGATAGGCTGATCCAACCGTTTTAACCCGTCCTAACTAGTTTGACCTATAACTTGCACAGCCTGCACATTTTCCCACCTATACGAAAAAGGGTGCAAGCCAACTTCACGGCAGGGTTGTTAAAATTACAGGTAAGGCCAGTAACAGAATGTACTCATATGCAATGAACCAACTGCTCTTCACACTTGTACTGGTTTCAATATCCAAGCGAAAACAAATTGTTACATTAATCAATTTACAGATCACTAGCAAAGACATGTTTAGCAGATAGAAACTATCTTCATAAAACCAAATATGAGAAGAAATGGTGTTCCGCGTATTTACCTGAGCAAGCGATTCTTGCATGGACTGAATTTGTAAAAGTATTGCTTCCGCTGAGGAGATACTTGAACTCACTCCTACTTCATCACAAGAATCAGTATTGTTTGATACACTCGGAGAACCAGATTGACCAGATACTAGAGCATTCTTTTTCTTCTTCTTTTTCTCTCTCAATTTAGAACCCTCAGATTGAAGTATTCCAGTCACAGCCATCTCAACCGGCGCCGATAGATCAGTTACCACGTCACCAAGTTCACCCCGAGCATCTGAAGTTTGATCCACCACCTTACTTTCTACACATCCATCAAATTGATTAGACTCATTAACCATATCTCTCGCCATATCGCGCCCAAGAGCCGATGCCTGTGAGGAGAAAGATTTAGATTGTTCTTTCACTTCATAAGCAGCGTCGCCATTTTGACTGATTCCTGTTTCACCCACAACTTTAACCTCCACCTCAGCATTTTGTGTATCAGAGTTCACAGCAACCTCATTTACTTCGCATGACGATGTGGCCATCAATTCGGCAGGAGTAACCAGATGAGTTGGATGCATAAACTTGACAGAACGGTCCTCTTTTGCAACTTTGTTTTCTTCATGATCCAATGAGGGTGCATGAGACAAATTAGAATGAGAAGATTCCAAACGCGTGTTAGCAGGATATTCCACAATTTTCTGATCATCATAACTATTTAGTTGATGAAGAGAATCAGAACCGCTTGATGGACTTCTAAGGTCATATATTTTTTCAGACAACTTGGGGCTCAATGGAACCGCTGGTGAAACGACACTAGATATATCAGTATCCTTGGCGACTAATGATGAGACTGGCTTACTTTCAGCTTCGGCTGATGGAGAAGTCAGACGCTGAATCGATATAGGTGCAACATCAGAGCTAGATGGTTCCAGTTTAACATTAGACGGTCCCAAACCCATAAAACCTTCTGCACTCGTTTCGTCACGTGAAACGGGTGAGCCTGATTTGTCATAGATATCATAAATAGGAGGTGGTAGGCACTGGGACAAGTCCAACGCGTATTGCTGAATGGCCTGTGTTTGGACACAATAAACCTTAACGATGTGGTCCCCATTTGGTAAAGGATCACTAATGCCAGTAAAGCTCAATATTGGCATAGTCACGGTGAATTCTGCAATGTAATCCATAAGGGTGGTTTCTGGATTGGGCCCATAATCCAAATGTACAGCATATATAGCATTTTTCCTTGCATTTGCTAACAAGAGAAGACCAGATTGGGGTAATGCAATTACTTGATTAAAGAATGCATCTTCGATTCTAGGTTCAGCAGAAGACTTTAATTCCAATGCCTGAGTACAGTGCCATGAATCAGCATCACTAGGAAGCAACCACCCTTCTTCACTATCTGAGGCCCATATTTTCACTTCGCGATTCAAGGGTCCCTGAAACCATTGTCGAAAATATCGAATGAGCAATACATCGGATTTTTGGATATAGCACAGCCGTTAATTTTTACCATTTTACTAATATGATATAAAGGAGATCAAAATTAGCTAAAAATAAATCGGCCTAAAGGGGTCAAAATGAGTCTAACAAGTATTTAACTACTCAAAACATGTTAGATCATGTTGTAAGAAAAATTAAATATATTTTTTATTAATGATTTTCTTATTAGTTGATGCATCAAGTAATTACAGAATTCAGAAAGGTTGTGACAGGTTTGTTCGCCCAAAATTTTTTTACCCACACATTAAAAACGAAGTAGTTGCCCAGCCTGCCAGTTTTGCCACCTATAATCATATACTCCATGGTTTAAACTTTAAACTTCACAAAATGCATGTTAATGAGAAAAACATTAATTTCACACGTACCCCAGTGATAAGTATGATGTG
The DNA here is from genome assembly GCA_014162995.1 of Artemisia annua. Taxonomy (NCBI): domain Eukaryota; kingdom Viridiplantae; phylum Streptophyta; class Magnoliopsida; order Asterales; family Asteraceae; genus Artemisia; species Artemisia annua. The sequence continues at coordinate 317,638 of LBNU01028214.1, read as the reverse complement.
ATCTGGCCGGTGAGGAGCAGTCAAGAATGTTACGGAGTTGACAGGAAGGCCATCATGTGGTCTTAGTACTGCAATTGGTGACTGTTTACGATCTTCCCAAATCTTTATCTGTTCAACAAAATAACATGTTGCAAACGCTAAGCTTAAAAAGGAATTGAGATGAAACAATATGATCACTACTGTTGTGCTTTCGTTTTTTCCTACTCATAATGACCGAGATCTCGTAGGTGTGGTGATAATTAAGAATTCTGATAAAACCAACATATATGACCAACTAATATAACAATACGAAAGGTACACTCCTGACTACTCTTCCATTCAGATACTGAATAATGGAGCTTAGGTGTTTCTTTTATCTTTATTTGATGGGCTTATGAGCTTACCGAATTTAAAAAGCTCATCTTTAGGCTTATGAAATTATCCACTTGAGCTTATGAACTTATATAAGCTATAAGCCCAAGTTGATAAGCTCACAAGCCATAAAAATATGAGTATATGAGCTTCTAAAATCTTCAATAAGCTCATAAGCCCATTTAGAAAAGCTAAGACAAACACCCCCAAACTAAAGCTATAGCTCATATCAAAACACCCATCAAACATATAATAATGTTATGGTCATTTAATAAACTGTGAAGCAAATTATTGATGCACTTGTTTACTCAAAGTTGTAACCATGTGCAAGTAAAGAATGAAGAGAGTTGTTCCATTTAATGGGATGAACTCATAAATCCCTTATATGTGGCCAAAACAGTGAAGCGTGTGAAAATTATGATGTGAATTTACAGAACTGCAGAAGGAGCATTGAATCTTTTTTATATAATAAAACAAAACCCCTAGTGGGTACTTTGAAAAAAGAATATTTCCTTATTAGGTAATATTTTATTTATTATTTTTTAATTTAAAATTTTAAAAATTTGTTTTGTTGATATACTACACAAGTATAAGATAAATACAAAAAAATAAAAATAAGATACAATACTAAGATAAATACAAAAAAAAATATAGATAAGATGCAACTAACAACAGGATTAAATTTTTTAAATAATTATCTTTAATAATAAACACATATAATTAAAAATCATAAATCAAACAAAACAAAGATTAAATTATTTATATTTTAATAAATAAAAATATATCATTCAAAAAAAAAAATTTAACAAAAACCCGCGCGTGCGCGGGCGTTATAACTAGTGACCCTCTATAAGAAAACATGAACACGTCAAGTAAGTTAGGTAATAAACATGTTTCATGCTAGTTATTGGATATTCTTTCATACTAATTCACTTATTGTATTGTTTCAGATAATATTTACTGTTACTTTCTCCTTTTTTAGTATCACTGCAGAAGGAATCAGAATACATCATCATTGGCCTGCTGCAAAAATATGAGTTACATAAAATCATAATTTATAGTAGGGTTATAAACATTAAAATCATAATTTATAGTAGGGTTATAAACATTCCTATCAAAATATCCTAATCCATCAGCAAATATATACACTTACGTCTCTATAAATACATATGGATCTATCGTAAGTATTAAACATCCATACACACACTGACACACTCTCTCTCTCACACACACACACACACATGTGCGGTTCTAGACCTGATTACTATAAAGAGAAGAGTTTGGGATTACAAATAAATAAACACTTGCTAGTTCAAATTCCGAAAGTAAAACCAAGTACCAACTTTCCAAAACCAGAGGTTTGACTAATAGGGAAACCACAAGGCTAAGAAAATCTGTCCAATCACCACGCACGTCATAATTGTAAATATTACTATATTATATAGGCCTCTAGAATTTCTTTATGCGAATACAAAGGATTAGGTGGCTAATAGTATCTACATGGGATAAACCACATTCCTTTACAATATTTCGCAATTCTTTGAATGATACTGATGATTTAAAATGTCGGTCATATATGCAATTTTTGGAGTATCATATCTTAGTGTGATAAAACAGATTTAAACGTCACAGGAGAAGTTACAGTCAGACATTGCACACAGCTAGCAACAAAAATAAACCGAAAATTGTTTGCCAGTAATTTTCTTTATATAATTTGTGCTTCATCTTAGATAACCCACCAATTCAATCAGCTTATATCAATTTATGCTTTCATGTTGGCATGCTTTTATGAGCTTATGCTTAAATAAGCCTTTATGCTCTATTCTTATATGCTTTTATTCTCCTCTATCTTTATTTTTGATCATACTGTCCTTACCACTATACACACAAACATATATATACTGCAGATTTACTAAGATATATTCCTACACACACTATTGTTGGAGGTCTTTCTCGAAGCAGTCTCCCTACCCTTGGGTAGGGGTACGACCACCTACTTCTTTCCTCCCCCATACCCCACTCCGGGGGGATTAGGTATCGTCATTGTTGTTGTTGTCGATCAACTTAAATCCAAATCACTGCATGACCATTCATATTATGGTCCTAAAATTATTTCACAACACACAGCATGGATGTCAATACATGTCATTTACAGTACTTTGAATATTATTTTTACTTAATGGTTTCTTTTATTTATCGTCTGCGCCTTTAAAGTTCACTTCTTTTATACTTTTTTTAAAAAAAATGGCTTACAAATTTACCATTATTGAAAAAGTATGATTAGATTCATAATGATGGCAAAGAATTAACACATTCAAGTATGGTTAAAATCTAACTCATGATTACATAAACCTATACATGTGTTATTAAGCTACGCATTTGAAATGTAACATACAAGTTGTTCAGCATGCAAGATATGATTATCCTAAAGGTAAATATGTCAACTAAACTACAACTACACGCTTGCCTCTATAGCTCATTGAAGTTGAGTACAAAAACGCATGTGTGTCAGAACTCACATACTTTTGGCATGAAAGATGGAGCACAAGGCATAAAAGAAATGTGTCAACTGTAAACTCACCGTTCCATCCACAGAAGCAGAAGCCAGACGAGTGGTCATCCATTGGCACATTGAAAGATCTGTCACTTCACCATCATGCTTACCAACAAACTGAATTCCATCAATCAACTTATCGACAGGGCACATGAGAGGTTCCTCTGCAGAGTATACTTTACCTCTCCCAACCTTTGTAGTATCAATTCTAAGAATACGATTCCCAATTCCGACTACAAGAACTTCCTGCAATATATAAAAGCCCCCGCTGAATGAGACATTATGCCACAAGACTAGAAGTGGCAATTTAGGTCCATTTAGTTATAGATTGATCAATTGTACTTTTAATGCACAAAACCACTACACTTTACTTTACTTATAAGGTACGATTACTATTGAAATAATATAATGTTTGTAATCTTACTTTAAACACCAAAAAATTTGAACAATGAGAGTTTTAGGTTGACCCAACTCCTCTAAACCCGTTTACCTTAACCTATCCACACAACCGGTAATATTTTGCCATCTACTCATAACTATAAACAATCTTAAGAGAGCATTACCTGTTTATGGCAGTGCCAACAAACTCGAGGACGAACAGGTTCTCCATCTCCAACAAACTGGACTGCAATTACTATATTTCCCGTGATCTCTGGCTTGTCATCCTCATCAGGACCTTCTGCAATCTTCCATACGTAAACTCGCCCATCCATGCTTGCACTGCATAGAAGCATGTCAGTACAAACCCAGACATTAAAACAGACATATATATATATATAAACTAATGACAATATCCTACCTGGCTAAAAGATGAACATCCTCCGCAAAGAAAGCCATATCTGTAACCCTCTGAGAAGAAAAATAAGTTGTCCTATGAGTAGCGAAAACAATAGAAACAGCTTCATAATAATATGATGTTGATCGAATATCAATCCAAAACACACAACACACGAAATTCCAAACACGACAAGAATGTATTCTATAGTTACCCTCACATACATTCAATTAAAATTTAGTTTCACATAAATGCTCACAATCAAACGTAAAAACCAAGGAAGTAAAACTTGCATAATACGACTAAACAGTATTAACTCTCAGCCATGACAGTTAAAACCATGTCTGACATATCACGAAAAGATGTTTATGCACAAGTATCTAGGTTTTAATAAGCGTGAGGCACCTCATTGCGACAAGGGTCAAAAATACTAGGCGCGAAGCGACGAGGCGAAAGCGCACACCTTTTACGTACACACTTTCAATATTTTTTTCTACTATTTCATACACAAATACAGCGTTAACAACAAAAATAACCACCTTCTCATAATTAGCCAAAAGTAATCAAGTTGAACCTAGATTTACATTCATAGTTGTTTTTCTAGCTGATTAGTCCAGATTGTCACTCAACTTAACCGACTTATAATAGTAATAGGCCCATCTACAGAATCATAATAAACATCATAAGTTCAAATTTATGTCTCAAGGCCAATATACATGAGACGCGAAAAAGCTTCAGATGTGTGCCTTTCGTAATTGACTCGCACTTTTTAAACACAGCCAAGTATGGCAGATAAGTTTTCCCATTTACCAGGTATTCGGATACACATTCTCATAGTGATTATTACAACTTAAACAGCTAGCTAACTACTCGCTTATCTCTATTATACTCGGTTTACGGTTTACAGTTCGTTATAATCCAAATATCATTAAATACACGAGCTAATATGATTCAATTAATAATAGCAAACTACTCGCTTAGTCACTTATCTCTATTATACTCAGTTTGCGGTTTATAGTTATATAATTCAGTTACGCAAAGACTAACTACAAATATACCTCGGCAAGTCCTTTAAACAGCGCTCTCAACGCCGTATGATAATTAAGCACTCTAATAGTCCCGGGCTTCAATCCATAACAAATATAGCTCTTACTAACCGCAATCCTCCTCCCAACCACCAAACTCGCATCCGAACCATATTTCGTTATCGGCGTAACCTCAAGTTGCGGCTGCACTTCCCCACTCATCCTCACATCAATATCATACACCAAATTACTCCCAGCCAAATGCCTCCCCTTCGGCATCTTACTACTCGCCATTCGCAACGGTCCGACACTTGCCGCACTCATCACACCAGCATTCTGAACCTGCAACGGCATTGGCAACGGCATTGATGACGTGTCAGGCATAGGAGATGCCGGCGGTGTAAGTAAGGCCATTAGACGTGCCCCGTGGTTAGGGTTAGGGTTAGGGTTTATAGTAGTGGGATATGGTAGGGAGTGTTGGTGTTGTAAATTTGGCGGGAAGTTGGGGTAGGTAGGTGGTTGGAAAGTGTAGGGAGGTGGATATGAGGCGGCGGAGTAGGGTGGTTGTTGTTGTGGTGGTGGTGGATACGGTGGTTGTTGATGGTGGTGGTGGTTGTTAGGGTTTGTCATGATTTGATGATCGTATTGTTGTTGTTGATTTTGGTTTGAATGGGAAGTCATATTTTTTTTAATGAGATTATTGGTTTTTGATTGATTTGTTTTAGGGTTTGTTAATAGTATAAAGAGAGAGTGTGAGTGAGTGTGATTTGGGGATGTTGACAGGGATTTTTGACTTTTAGGAGACCAGACCCAATGATAAAGGGAAGAGGCGATGAATCCAACTTTGAGAAATAGTATTTTTCTAAACAATGCCACTCACAAAATGGGCCCATTATAAGTTTTTTTTTTTTTTTTTTTTTTTTTTTTAAGCTAAGAAAATATATGGGTCCACACCTATACAAGGGAGGGCATTACAATTCCTTCGTGGATGACCAACTAAAGAAAATATAGAAAAGAAATAATATTAAATGGGTTTATGAACCCATTATCTTAACTAACATAAAAAAGAAACACCCCCTAAGTGACTTAAACAATATATAAGGAGACTGTTTTTAAAAAGACGACAACAACAACATATCTAATCCCGCTGAGGTGGGATAGTACAGGAAAGTAGAATGTGAATAGATCATGCTCGTAACTTACATAAAAGTGTTGAAATAATTATGCATCGAGGTTTTAACAAAACCTTTTTTAAGTCACTGTAGCCTTTTCAAACTAATGTACAATGATGCATGTATATTACATCATCAAAAGTACATTTAGAAATCCAACTAGAAATATAAGTATTGTTTACCAACGTTGATATGTGTTCGTTGTACAAAATCATTATAAATATCACGATTTATCACTATCAGTTATGGGTTAGGAACCGACAATGTGATAAATAATACAATATTGAGCTTTCATATGCAACTTTTAATTTGTTTATTCATAAAAAGGAGGACTAGTGTCAATGCTTTTTCAATATTTCGTTTTAATAATAGGTTCTAAATAAATTAGGCCCTACAAGGAAGAATTTTAGCAAGATGATGATTTGAATGAAAAGATAATATGTTGCAGAGAAGAACATTTTCGATAATTATTAGCTGATAATATTTGCCCCTTTTGGTTTAAGGGAGATATTGTAATGGATCATTAAGAATTTAGCTTGATCATAATATATTGACTCGATCTATTTTCGTTTATTTGTTTAATATGTAGCACAACAATATTATAGCATCCCTAGCATGAAAAAATAACTATGAGTGTTGATAAGATTGGAATGGTCGGGTTTAGTCAATTGGATTGTGTTAATAAGGTTTTGAAAACTTACTTTTTGTTGTTAAAAAATATGGGTTTAAAGAAAAATCAAAGAACATGACTATTGTTTCATGTTCGTGTCAACCAATAAAAATTGTATGAATACATAGCAGATGTCGACCAATAAGAAATTGTATAAATAAATATACAAGTTAGGTTGATCTCTTTACAGATACAAAGAGCCATAAGAATAGAAGAAACTCTTATTCCAATTGACTCGACTCCTAATAAGTTGCAACTCCAACACTTGAGAACTCGACCTTTGCTCTAACTTATTCTCGTTCATGTGACCCGAACAAGAATGTTAACCTTAATAGCCACTAAACTTATTTGGCATTGAGTCAAGTTATTCAAGACCGGGCATCTTTGACACCCTAAACAACCATTAACGAGCATATTGAAAGTATTGAAAAACAAGTAGAATGAATTAGTCATGTTGTTATAAGTACTTTTTATATTCAAAAAAAAAAAAAAATCAATTATTACTTGCTACTTTTTAAATGCAATAGTTATATTAATTCCAACAAATTGCCATCACGTTGACACAAAATTGCCCAATCAAGACAAAGATAATATTATCCGGTTAACCATCTATCTGAAACCATATCTAGTTAAATATGGAAAGAAAATAAACCACTAAAAGAAATGATTCGTAAAATGAGGGCATGTAACATGGCCTTACTTATTATGACAAATGATGTGTAAGATCATTTTTTCCCCTACAACAGTCTTCTTCATCATCATTCCTCTCAAATTCTCAATTTCATAGGCAACAGTCTTTTATAATTCTAACATTTCAATCTAACGTGATTTTTATTGATCTATCATCAAACGATCTAAGAATAAATGACGACATGTTGTTTGGCATCATGCATAACATGCATGTGCTTGATATTAGTAGGGATAACAATGGGGGTGTTGTTCGGTTTTAACATATTCAATGACGGAATTCAAAAGATTAAGAGCATAGTACATGTTTCTCAATCTCACCCGTATCCACATGTTATTAGTGGTAGATCATTTCGATCACCTCCCCCGTTTTGATCTTCATCTTCATCCTTGTAAAGTTGTAATGTAGATACGATGTATTTATTAATTATTTAACATTATTGTTTGTATCTTTTTCATATTCTTATTAAAATAAACGTGATAATTGTATTCTAATATTTTCTTTAACTTTGGTTTCCTTGTATTTCCAAATACTAAACATGATGCATTTTAGATCCAAGATTGAATATCCATGCATATTAGCTTAAGCAACGCTCAACCTCGAATCTAAGACATACATCACATTTCAAATGCAATACAAATTATCCGTATTGTAAAAGTAACGGATATCGAGCATGTATAGTTCTGGGAAGCATGTTGGTCTGTTTTAATAAGTTTAGTATTGAAGCAAACTAGCATAATAAATTGTTTCTCTCTATATCTAAACTACATACAATATAATGGATGAAGGACATTCCCAACATTAAAAGACTTAATGCATTTCATATCTAGAAAATTAAGCATTACAAATATTAAAACCACTTGTACAAACTTCAATAACACAAAAAGCCTAACACTTACAAATTTCACTCAATTAGTAAATCACATTATATAACTCAAAACTGTTTTCCCAAGTGTAACAATAATTGAGCATTGGATACAGATAGTCTTTGAACAGGCTAAATGTGACGAGATGATAGGTAAAAAAATAATGCATTAAGTTAAAAACGTTCATAGAACACCAAACAAAGTGTACATTTTTTTTTATTGTGATTGATTTAATTGAATCTTCTAGTGAGAGACCGGTATAACAAAAACAAAAAAGCTGCTAAAATTGGTGTGAAGAAAAGGTTGTAGCTTTATGGCGATGCGAGGCAAAAAACCACAATGATGCAAAGTGAAAATAAACCATAATTTCCTAACTACTTCGTAATACTTATGAATTTAGCTAGTTAAAAGCCCATTATACTATTATGAAATGCTAGGGGCACAGTTAACTTATAGGATTTTATAAGCCCACTAATAATATTTGCATGTGTATAGTTGTATGCATTTTATAGTCTATACTAGTTTATTGACCCGTGAAATTCACAAGATTAAATGGAAAACCATGAAACCGGTAAAAAATACATTATGTTAGAAGACATTTAATAGATAAATGATCGGTTATTGAAAATGTGTGANAAAAAAGAAAAAAAAAAACACATACACCCACAAACCTGTTTATGGTATGTATTGTTTGTAGCTTTATGGCAATGCGAGGGAGGAAACCACAATGATGCAAAGTGAAAATAAACCATAAATTTCTAACTAATTAGTAATACTTTGAGCTAGAAGCCCATTATACTATTATGAAATGCTAGGGGGCTCGGTCAACTTATAGTATTTTATAAGCCCACTAATAATATTTGCATGTGTATAGATGTATGCATTCTATGTTCTATATTAATATTATTTGCATATGCAATTGTTTTATTTTTATATATTGATGTGTATTGCAATTCAACGAAACACAAAAGTAAGTGAAAAGTTCCTGTTATGTTTCTATAACATCGTTTTGTAACACCCCCATTTTCACGATTCGCATTGGATTTAGGGTTGGAGTATTACTTCATGGAATCACAGTTACATTAATAGAAAACGACTCAAAAAGAGACGTTTATAGAAATTTAGTTATCATTCATTTAATTATCAGAGTTTTTATAGTAAAAGATATACTTTTACTATTGATGAGGTCTCAAAGTCTAAGTGATATGTTGTGTTTGAATGATAACAGGTTTGAAAATACTCCGAGTTTAGTGCCTCCTTCTGCCATATCTCCGTAATAATGATATACCTAGGATACATGCTTAAAAACTCAACACTAGGTGTTGAGTGAAAATCATAGGTTTAAGTGTTAGTGAATACAAGTTCCCTGGGCTCCGTTGTTACACCCATCTGGGAAAATGTTGTGTGTGTGTGTGATAATTGTGATGCATGCACAATTATCAAGAGTGGGGTATGTTGCACTAAGCTCATGAACCACACGTTAACAATCCGGGTCATGGGGGCTGCAGACCCAACCATGAGGGGATGGGAAGGATAACTTGCCAAAGTTAATCATTCAGTGGGTTCAAATATAGTACTTATTGGTACCATCCAGAGATATGTTAATACCAACGGGAGTTGTCAAACTCCAATAGATCTATCAACTATATTCCCGTTCGCGTGGGTAAAATATCCCAAACGATTAGATTCATGAATTTTAGTTATGTAGTGGTGGCAGATAGTTTACTCGTGCAACAACCAAAGAAAAAGACTTGTATTCGGTTTAAAGTAAAGCAAGTAGCAAGTATCCCCCTCACAAGGTTTGTAAAGCATTTAGAGTGAACAGTTTTAAAAGACGTAAGGCTACGAAAACTCACCTGGGCTTAGGGAAATCTTATTGATGTAAAAAGTGACTCGAAAACTAAACTGCCTTACTCACGTATCCTGATGTTGTTGTAGTTGTGGATGTATGTCAAGCTTTGTTTAGTTTAAGTTTCTTAAATAATCATTCTTAGGGTTTTTAGGGTTTTAGATATAACACAACACCGTTCGGGCCATCACAATTCAGAAGTATACGACTCCTCACATGAAGCTCCTTACTATTGTATTATGTTATCAACATAATACCGTTCGGGCCATCATAATTCAGAAGTTAATACTCCTCACATGAAGCTCCTTACTATTGAGTTATGTTGTTATTAGGGTTTAGTTATAACATAACACCGTTCGGGCCATCATAATTCAGAAGTATATGCAATAATCGTTTGATGAGTCAGGGCACTTTAAATCGTAAACCCAACAAACTCGTCAAAACGAAATATCCACATAGTACTCCTCACATGAAGCTCCCTAGTATTGTGTTATGCTTCTAACTTTAATATTTTTACTTTATACCCTTATAGTTTAACATATTTACAAAATCTACCCTAGACTTATAATACTTATATTACTTGTACTTATAATTATCTATACTTAACACTATTAGTCCCTATACTTATATATTTTACAAAAATGACAGAAATGACCCATGTACTTATAAGTTTTCTATATTTTCCATTTATACCCTTAACTTTATAACTTTTGCAAAACTAGTCCTTATTAGTTTATAATTATTTTACTTTTTATCCTAGGGTTTTATAACTTTGCAAAAATGGTCCTTATACTTATAACTTCTAAGAAATGTCAAAAATAGTCCCTAGACTTAATATTTTCATAAAGTTACCATATATACCCCTATGCATGGAAAACTTTGCAAGACTAGTCCTAATTCCATGCAAACTATATTTTTATGAAACAAAAAGGTTTCCTAGCTTATGTTTAACTAATATTAGCTTATCTAAGTTACCTAAACCAGATTATAGCTTATGTAAAGGGCTTATAGCATGTTAAAGGCAATTCGATAGGTTTTAGGGTTTTAAAAAGTAAACTAGCAAATGATTATGACCAAGGCTTAGGCAAGGGTTCCTATGGGATCTAAGGCATCCTAATACTATCCTAAGACTAAACTAAAGCTAATAGAATCAAAATGAAAAGCTTACTTGACTAGGGAAGGGTTAACGAGGGTTTCTTAGGGTTTCTCGACAAGAAATGAACTCGACAAGGCCTCAAGACTCACACCACTCGACTCCTAGGTCTTCTAAGGATCCTATACTACTGAATGTTTGAGGTGAAGAGAGGAAATGGGATGGTTTGAAGTGTGGAGGGGTACGAGGCCTTTTATAGGCTCGTTTGGAGTAGCGAGCAAGAAAAGAAGGGGTGAGGTGTCGAGGAGGGGGAGGGGTGAGTAAGCAGAGCTAGAGGGTGTCGTGGGAGGTCTAGGAGATGATGAGGACGGGCTATTGTGTAGCTAGGGGGCTGCCTAGGCCGGTTGTGGTGGTGGTGAGTCGAGAGGTTGAAGGTGGTGACAAGTAGGTGATGCACCTATTTGTGTAAGGTGCTTTGAGGTGCTATAGTAACTTGGTTTAAGGTTTTAGGTTTAGTTTTTAACCTAGTTTTGTCTAGTGAGAGTTTAGGGTTTAGCCTAGGGTTTAGTGCCTAGATTAGAGTCCTATGAGTGTCTAATGACTATTCCTAAGTCCTAAGGGGCTTATACTAAGTGTTGGTAGCTTAGGGGAAAGATTTGGGAAGGTTTGACCTAGTTTTTGGGAAGTTATAACCAAGTTATGGTTTTGTGTCTAAGGGACTTGTACCTAAGCTCTAATGGGTTGTACTAGTGCCTAAGGGTCCTAAGGTATCCTAATATTCCTAAGGTAACTCATACTTAAGCCTTGGACACTTTCAAACTAGTTTAGTTAAGCATATAGGGTTCAGTAAGCACATAAACCTAATTAGGGCTTATTTAGGGTTTATTATGGTTTTGTAGTAAGTTTAGTATGTTAGATTGGTAAAGTACTTATTGTGGTGTTGTTGTGATCTTATGCTTGACATACCAGGGGTTTATAGGATATGAGTGTTGAGTTATTTGGCTTGTGTGGATACGTGAGCAGGTCTAGAGAGTCATGCAAGTAGTGAATGCACATAAAAAGCAAAAATTTACATGTGAAATACCTACTATAGGTATTTGTAATGGGAATGATAGTGATTAGATTTTGTGGGTTGTTACAGTCTTACCCCCTTAGAAGAAATCTCGTCCTGAGATTTAGATGAACGTAGGAGTAGGGGAAAGAATGAGTTGAGAAAGATAAGAGGAAGGAAAGGAGTTGTACAAATGGAGTAGGAAATATTTGTACATGTGCCAGATACTTGGTCTCATTTGTTTATATCTCATTACTCACAAGTAAAGGCGTCCCAATTCTTGTAAGTAAGAGCTTATAAATTCATGATCCATTCGATTTATAACTTTCTTCTTAAAATGAAAGAGCGTCCAAATTCATTTTAATAGAATAGTCATCATAAATCGTTCTTAAGTAGTATCGGCGGAAAAACGGAAAAGTGGTCCACATTTAAGGAAATGTTGTCCAAGAATGTTTTGGAGACAAGTTCCAGTCATGGTGGAAACAAGTTCAAGCCATGGTGGAGACAAGTTCAAGCCATGGTGGAGACAAGTAGTAGCCATGGTAGATACAAGTTCTAGCCACGGTAGAAACAAGTTTTAGTCATGGTGGAAACGAGTTCTAGTCATGGTGTCTAGTTCTACAACCTCTCTGTTGAGCAACTAGTCGCCTGGTACTATACCATGTTATGACTAGTGTGACGGACGTTATCTCATTCTTGCAACTTTTGTAAGGCGAGATAGTATAATACCATAGTCGAACATAATGAGGATTAAGGTTCGACATAGATATTCTTACAAGATCTAACTAATAGAATCTTGTGATATGACGAGAAATACAAGTTCTAATTCTTAGAACATTGTAGGATGGGGTAGGGAGAGAATATAGAGTAGGAAAAATTAGAGTGAAAAATGACGGAGGGACGAAAGGATGAAAGAAGGAGTGGGGAGGAAAGAGGAAAGGCAAGGGATGATATAGGAAGGTATGAAGGAGTGAGAGATAACGGAGGAGTGGGTTTAAACGGAAGAGTAGGGTTAAAGGGTAGAGTAGGAAAATGGGAGAGTGAGATTTAAAAAGTATAGGATACCTGTAAAGATAGTATCTTAATGGAATTTTTAGATTTACTAGATTCATCCAAGATTTGTGTGGAAAACTAGAAGGGGGGGGGGGGTTGAATAGTTTTCCCCTCTTTTTAATTTTATAAAATGTTTGTTTGAAAAACCTTCAATTAGAGTTTATTATGAAAACAATGTATAATCAATATGATTAATTATATATGTGTACTTTTGAGTTTGTTTTCAAAACTTAGTTTCATGAATAAAGCTTTGGTTGATCTTTATGTGAATATGTTTTCCTTTTGAAATCTTAAAACGTTTTGTATCAAATCATCTATTAAGTTAAACTCAATATGAGGAGTGTGAATAATAATGTAGTCGATCATATCATATAATTATGCACATCATCACAATATTAACTTGCAACTATAACACAATCAATCATCAT
>LBNU01028214.1:283951-303756 GCA_014162995.1 Artemisia annua | reverse complement strand
GTTTCATTCCTAAGGGTTTACTAGGAGTGTCACTATTCCTAGGTAAGGTTTCGGGTTTCCTCTTTTGTCCTAAGTTGTCTATTATTACTAGTATCACTATTATTATAAGTATTACTATTCCTAGGTACTTGAAACCAGTTAGGGTAGTATCCATGGTATCTTCTAAGTGAAATTCCTAATGTGTATCCTAAGAAACGTCAAATCCTAAGATGTAATTTAATATCCTCAAATATCTTATTTCTAGTTATAGCTAATAACCTCGAGTTCTAAGTCTGGGTTATAATTTCTTAGGGTAGGTTCAGGATATTCTAACGGTGTAGTATTCCTAGGGGTTTCTAAATTCTAATAAAGGTTGGTTACTAGGTCTAGGTAAACTATATTCTTAAAAAAGGTTTGTACCTATATGGTAGAAGCTTGCTAATGTGCCTATATGGTAGAAGCTTTGCTAATGTGTCTATCCTAAACTATAGGTTTAAAGGCTTAAGGTGGAGGTTTACTATTTAATCCTTTGTTTTTCCTATAATTCTTTATATCTAATCTGTGTTCTAGTTCGAATGTCCTCGATAAATGAATTCTTAAGCTAGGCTAAATCCTATCTTATAGGGATGTATTCCTAATTTTTCTATCTATCGGGGTAGGGATTCTAATTTGGTTTCTAACCTATAAAACCTCAAAGATTCCTAATCTTATTTTTCTATTTCCTCAAGGGTTTCTTAGATAACCTATCTTAGTGACCTAAGGTATTCTATACTTAAGCTTATGTTTTTCTAAGGATATCCTAAAGTCATTTCTAACCTAAAGCATGGGAATCCTAAAGAGTATGGTTCGGGTTTTACTAAGAGGGAAGGGGAAAACTAACTCGGGAATCATAGTAATCTAAGGAAGTAAAGAGGGAAGGATAGGAATATGCTTATATATGACTATCATATATTTGCATCTGAGATAGTTAGGAGTAAATTCTCTAACTAGGGGAAAGATAGCTTAAGAAAGCTAAGGAAGTAGTGAGGATTAAGAGATCGGAGGAGAAAGAATTCAGATCTCTCTGGTGTAGAATAAGAATTCTCACCATTGATAGGGGAAGTGTTTAAAGAGATTGGGTTTTAGGAAGGGAGGAAGTACGAGGGGAGTTTTAAAACAGTTTTGAGAATCTATGAATCTAAGGCATCGGGGTGATTTATCCTAAATTCCTAAAGGTAAGGGTTCGGGGTAGATTATAACAAGTACCTAACTTGTCATATTTTATGGGGTAAGTCTATACTCCTAGGGGTTACTATAGGGTTAGGGATGACCTAAGGTGAGGAGAGGCATACCTAAATCTAGTTTATCTAAATTATCCTAAATGAGGGGCACCAGGTAGTTTCTAAAACCTAACTAATTTTATTGATTTCCTATCTTACATATCCTATAGGCACTAATTATTCTAAGGCATAACTCTTAAGGCTATATAAGGCATATTACTCCGGGGTTTCTATTGTTTTTCCTAATTCCAAGAGTTTGTGTTTTCTAGGTTTGATTGATGACATTCCTCATCATCATCAATCATCTTTTCTAAAGTACAAATCCTAAAACGGGCAAAGGCTATCTTATGGTGGTGTCTCATTTGATTTTTCTGTATTTTAGCTACTTTAAAACGAGTTTCTTGTAGGCTATTTCTTAAACTACTATAGTCAGGTTGATTACCTAGGTTATTATCGTGACCTTTTTCTATCTTCTCAAGAAGGTCAAGGAAAATTTCATCTAAGTTATTTAAAATTTCTTCTAACTGATTTTCTTGATTTTCTAAGGTTGTCCTAATGGGGTTTTATCCAAATTCATCTTTCCAAGATGAAATGGAAGGGTTTACTAAGTAAGGGTTAGGTGCTAAAGTATAGGGTTTCCTAGGGTCATATCTAGGGGTATAGGTAGGGATAGGGTTTCTAGGTATACACGGTTCTCTAGGGAGAAAGAAACCATGTGGTTCTAATCTAGGTGTGGGGAATGGTGGGTGTAAAATAGGGTTTAGGGGAGTAATAGGTGATGCCTTAGCATAGAAATATTTTAAGTGTTTTAAATGTGGGTTATCTATGAAAGGTGTAAAACCTAAGGGGCCTAAAGCTAAGGAAAAGCAAAAAGGAAAAAGAGATCCAGACTCCTAAAAACCTAAAGGGAAAAGCAAAGGGACCACGAAACCTAACACACAAAGAGGCAAGGCAACAAAGAGAAGCCTAAAAGGACCTAGATGCAACTGCTACCACCTACCACCAAGCTTGAACTACCCGCAAATTCTAATCCTATCTTTCCACGCATTCCTATCTGAGGTCTTTTCCTCGGACAAGAGAAGCTCCTTCATGTCTTGCTTAAGTCTATCCTCCCACCTAACTTTAGGTCTACCCCTCCTTCTCAAACCGTCGACAATTAGCGCTTCGACTCTCCTTACTGGCACTGATTGTGGTCTCCTCCTAACATGGCCGAACCACCTCAATCTTCCTTATCGCATCTTGGAGATAATAGTTTCGACTTCAAGTTCTGCTCTGAAAACTCCGTTCGGGATCATGTCATGCATGGTCTTACCACAAGTCCACATTAGCATTCTAAGTTCTGCCACCTCTACCCTGTTAGCTTGGGCTTTCATGATAGGCGAGCACTCAGACCCGTACAGGATAGCTGGTCTAATTGTCACCTTATAAAATTTTCCCTTTAGCTTAAAGGGGACTTTCTTATCACAAAGTACTCCTGACGCCGACCTCCATTTCACCCAACCTGCTCTAATACGATGGGTTACGTCCTCATCTATCCTCCATGATTTGTGCATCACCGAACCCAAATATCTAAAAGACTCCTTAGGTTGAAGAATCTGGTAGCCGATATGAACTTCCATTTCCTCATTGTGGCCCATCTCGTTGCTACCGAAATCACATGTTAGGTATTTTTTTCTTCTCTATGCTTACCCAAAGGCCATTGTCTTCCAATGCCTCCATCCAATGCTCCAGTATGTAGTTTAACGCTTCCGCCGATTTTGCAACAAGCACAATATCATCTACAATACTCCAAGGAATGCACTCCTGTATCTCTCGTGATAGCTCATCAAGAATCAAGGCGAAAAGGTAAGGGCTAATGGCTGATCCTTGGTGAAGTCCAACTTCCACCTGGAAAAACTCAATGATCACCACAGTGGACCATACGCGGGTCTTTGCCCTCTCATACATATCCCTAATAATTCTTAAGTATCTCCTTGGGGTTCCTTTATCTATTAGAGTCCTCCAAATCGACTCATGTGGGACATTATCATATGCCTTTTCTAGGTTAAGAAAGCCATATGCAAATCTCTTTGTCTTTCTTTATACTTCTCCATGAGACTTCTGAGAAGGTGAATAGCCTCGATCGAGGACCTTCCTGGCATAAAACCAAATTGGTTCTCTGACACCCTCATCTCCCTTCTCAACCTCCTCTCAATAACTCTCTCCCAGAGCTTCATGGTGTGACCAAGTAGTTTAATACCCCTATAGTTGCTACACACTTGTGTGTCGCCCTTGTTCTTGAAGATGAGGATGACTTCGCTGAGTCTCTATTCCCTTGGCATCTTAGCGCTAGAGAAGATCTTGTTGAAGTGACAAGTCAACCATTTTACCCCCTCATCTCCTAGGCTCCTCCAAGCTTCTATGGGAATTTGGTCTGGCCCTACTGCTTTGTTTCTTCCCATCTTCTGCAATGCAACCTTCACTTCTCCTTGGCTGATCCTCAAGTAGTAGCATTCAGGAAAAATATGTTGGTTAGGGTTCTCTCTTTCCCGACTTCCTTCGGTGCTCCTCTTGTTGAAAAGAGAGGAGAAATACTCTCTCCATCTTTTCCTAATATCTCCTTCGTTCACGATGGTTCGTACTCCTTCATCTTTGATGTATTTTATGTTTCCTATATCCCTTTTTATTTTCTCACGAGCTTTAGCAATCCTGAAGATATCGTTTGCTCCCTCTTTGGAGTCCAATTTCTTATACAAATCTTCGTGCGCCTTGTCCTTCGCCTGGGCTACTGCCTTTTTTGCTTCTCTTTTAGCAACTTGTACCTCTCTTCTGCCGAGGCCCTATCCGCTTGGTGTCCCTCTCTGCTAAAAGAAACTCTCTGAACGAAGCTTGTTTCGTAGCGAATTTAATCTGCACCTCTTCATTAAACCACCAAGATTCTCTGCGGGTTGTCTGGGTTCTCGCTGACCCACTGGCCATGCCCAGGGAATCCTTTGCTGCGTCTTTAATGATGCCGGCGAGGGTGTTCCACATCTGATCCGCGTCCCTAGAAGTCAACTCTTTCAACCAAGCAAAAAGACCCTCTTCCCTACCCACAATACACCCCATCAATTCTCTTCCTTGTCACTGATCTTCAACCGGTGGCTTCGCAATAGCCCAAATTTCATTTCGACAAATGTTATATAGTATAGGCAAAAGTTCAGTATAAATCTCATATTTGTCATAGATCCAATGAATCAATCATGACAATTCATTTTTTTGATCAAAAGTCAAAACAAAAAAATTGAACTTTCACCATTTTTTTTAAAATTAAACATCTCGCAAACCGTTAATCATTACTCGAAAAAAATCATACCATCGCGATGATAATTAAATTATCTTTCTATAAGATATGCACTTCTATATATTTTCGATGAACTTTTATTTTTCAAAATTTCCGCCCAGAAAAATCACACGTGATTTGATTTTTACAAATCACATGTGATTTTTACAAATCATATGTGATTTTTCTGGGCAGAAATTTTGAAAAAAAATTTTGTCGAAAGTATAGAGAAGTGCATATCTATATATAGATAACTTAATTCTCGTCGCGATGATGTATTTTTTGTAGCTTGAAGATTTATCGAATTGCAAGATATATTGTTAAAAAAAAATGTGAAAAATAGTTTTTTATTAATTAAGATGAAAAATAAATGGCTAAAATTGGCTCTTTCGATCTATGACAAATATAAGATCTATATATAGATCTCAACACATCTTTTATATAATAAAACAAAACCCCAAGTGGGGACTTTTCCATTTTGAAAAACTCAACCTTCCCTTATTAAGTAATATTTTAATTATAATTTTTTATTATTAAAGATAATCATTTAAAAACTTTAATCTTATCGTTAGTTGCATCTTATCTTTATCTTTTGTGTTTATCTTCTACATATGTAGTATATCAACAAAACAAATTTATTATAATTTTTTATTATTAAAGATAATCGTTTAAAAAGTTTAATTATATCGTTAGTTGCATCTTATCTTTATCTTTTATGTTTATCTTTTACTTATTTAGTATATCAACAAACAAATTTAAAGATTAAATTATTTGTTTTTTAATAAATAAAAATATATTATTAAAAAAATTTTAAAAAAAAAACCTCGCGCGTGCGCGGGTATTATAACTAGTATAGTATAATGTCACTTTTGCAAATTTCCCAAAACTTATTATTTCAAAAATAAATTTTATTTTCTTGGCTAAATTCCAAAAGCCTAAACAAAAAAAACCATAAAAGAAAAAACCCGTTGTGATCCCAACAAATACGGTTCCAGAACAGAAAACTCAAACTCTTTGGTTTTATTTCATTCACAGTCAACACCCCCACCACCACCAACAACAACAAATTTACAAACCAATATGAAGATCACTGTAATGACACCTGACGAACAAATCCTTACTTTAGAAGTCGATCCTGATGAATCTGTAAACCCTACTTTTTTATTTTTTTTTTATTTTTTCTTTCTTTCAATTGTTTGATTATTTTACTAATCTTGATTGTTGTATTATTGACAGGTTGAAAATATGAAAGCACTACTTGAAATTGAGGTTAGTTTTTCAATATTTTATATATTTCTTGTTTCTTAGGCACATTTTTTGATTAATTTTTGAAATTGCTTATTCTATAAACTGTTGACCGGTTTCAAATGCTTATTTACTCTCAAATAAGCAAATAAGCAAATAAGCAGTTTTGTCACACACTTTAAAGTACTTATTTGCATTTAAGCATACTAGAACGGTACCCGCGCAATGCGGCGGCGGCTACCTGTGATTATATTTTGTGTTATTCTGTTACACGTTTAGTTGTCTTCATGCTTTATAAGTAGAGATATTAGAGATGGTTAAGCCAAATAATTTTAGTTTGAACAAACAACCGCTTCCTAACCAACCTGCTTCCTAACAAATTAATTTTGAAATCTTTCCATAATAAGCAAGAAAAAAGTCTGAATTTTAAGCCTTTCTAATTATAGAATAGTCCCAAATGCATTATAATGTAGTAAGTATAAGTATAGATATAGATAGATAAACAATCCGGGACACGTTTTAAATTGATTATTTTAAACTTATTCTTAACTATAACTGAGCATCTGCCTTCAAATTGATGTAATGTGTTTACAATAAGCAGTCTCAAGTGCCACTTCAGCAGCAACAGTTGCTTTACAATGGAAAGGAGATGAGGAATGCCGAGACATTGAATGGTCTTGGTGTTACTGATGGAGATTTAGTTATGATGGTTTCGTCTTCAAGGTGCGATTTGATAATATATTACATATCTAACTGCGTTTCTTTTATTTCCTGCTAAGTTGTGCCATATTTGTTGTAATTTTTTGTCTGGGTCTAATGGAGTATAGAAATGCTATAGACGCATTGTCATGTGAAATCTCGACTATGAATTGATCCATTTGGGATATGGTTTGTCAAGTCAAATTATATTTGCTACAAGAGAAACAGGTCAAATTGGTTCGAAGAGGTTGAAAGTCGTCTAAAGTTTGAAATGTTTATAGCCACACTTAAGTTATTGTATTTAGCGGAGATGATCACTATATTTAACATATTCACTTTTCTTAGAAACTGGATCTGCGGGTAGCTCAGGCTAGGTGTTTCGTGGGCTTAGGTAGTTTGGCGTTAGGCTTTTTAGGCGTCTCTTTGTTGCCTTGCCCCTTGTGTTTTGGTTTTTGGTTCCCCGTTTTTGCTTTGCCTTAGCTTTAGGCCCAGTGCGTTGCCTTGCTTTGCTCTGTGTTGCTCCCTTAGGTTTGCCTGCTTTTCTTGGTGCTTTGGTTCTCGGTATTGTTTGCGTTTTTTTTTGAACGGCAATTGTGGCTACATGGCCCCTAGCCCAGAAGGCGTAGCGAGCCCACACAACCAGGTTGGGTCCAGCCCAGAAGGCAATGGCACCCTTCCCTTTACACACACGGGAGGAAACCCCTATCGCCCTAGACAAGACTCGAACTTGAGACCTTGCCTAGGAGGGTAAAACCTCCATACCGCTAGACCAGAGGACCTTTGGTGGTATTGTTTGCGTTTTTGGTTTGCTTTTCTTCTTTCGTGCTCCCTTGCTTGTGCTTTTGTCCGTGCCCCCTTGCCTCTTTGCCTTTCTTTGGATCCCTTATTTTGTTTCTGCTCTGTTTGCGTGTCTGCCTGTTTGCCTGCTTTTTGCTTTTTGGTCCCTGACTATTTTGCTCTCCTTTCTTTGCTCTCTCACACTTGCCGGGTCACACCTGCACTTGCCAGAGGTCTCATTTGAATTAGTCTCTCTACTCCCGGGTTTATCCTGGGGTAGGGGTAGGATCTGTCTACATTCTACGGTTTCTACCTCCCCCATACCTTGCCCCGGCGGGATTGGGTTTGTTGTTGTTGTTGTACTTTTATTAGAAACTGGACACACAATAGTTTACATTTCAATCTGACTGACATGTTTCAAGTACCCCTACTGAAACTACGAGAATCGTTTTGACCTGTTATTTGATCTGTCCAAGTGGCCTAGGTTGCCACCTTGTATCACCCAATTAATTGCCTATTAGATTTAAGTTTAGTTGTTACATTCTTTAGCTGATATGTTTGTACGGGATATATGTTTTTGCCACTTGGTTTAGCTATAGTGTATAATGTTTAACAGCTGAAATCATTACCATCATAGAATATTATAATTGCTTCTTTAATGCTTTAGGATCAGTTGACCTCCCATTTGCATTTCTCCATAGTCACATTCACCATTTTGTATATTTTCTCTACGGCAAATTTTATATTGCCAATACATGAGATTTTCAGGAATGAAGTTAATAGCAATGAAGTTACGTTAAATCCAGATGGTTCGGCTGTAAATCCAGCTGCCTTCCAGCAACAAGTGCGGAATAATTCAAATATGATGGCCCAATTGTTTCAGGTAAAATTAGATTATCTTTCACTTCTTGACTGCATTTATGCTGTGGAGTTCTTAACCATTGATTTGAATAACAGAGTGATCCTGAGTTGGCACAAGTTATTCTTGGGAACGACCTAAATAATTTGCAAGACATCCTACGGGTGCGCCACCGACAGAGATCTGAACATAATCGACAAAAGGAGGAAGAAATGGTATATTAATAATTTAGGAACGCCGTTGGCCACTTGGTTCGATGTTTTATTAAATCTATATTTTTCTTTTAATCTAAAAGTTTTTTTTGTGTGTATTGTATTTGATAGTTTTGTTCATGGTATGTTTGTCCAACACTTAGGCGCTACTCTTAGCAGACCCTTTTGATGTGGAAGCACAAAAGAAAATTGAAGCCGCAATCCGCCAGGTTTGTGATTATATATCTTCTAACAAATGAAAATTGCAATCCGCCAGGTTTATTATTATACTAAAATGTCATACTTTGTAGAAATTCATACAAAATAACCAAATAAATCACTATATATCCTCATAATTTCCTCGAATATGGAAACCACCCAAAATTCGCCAAAGAAATTGACATCTAAAATTTCTGCATAATTTCACAGTATATCAAAATAATCCGTCAAAGTTATATAATATTTTTCATAAGATAAGAGAAAGTTCTGCAATAATCGTTATTTAGGCGAATTTTGGTGCTTTGAGAATTCATGAATTATGGGTTACGTTGTATTATTTTCCAAAAAAGTAGATCATTTTGTAACTTAGCTTACTAATTAGCAAGTTTCCCAAATTTATGTATGTGGTTCATACTCACAGACCCATTACTTATCCTTATTGAATCTCGTTCCAGTTTATGTCTTTATGTGCTTACTACAGACACATTTGGCTTATTTATAAGGGTCTTAATCCATGCTTCACTAAGGGGGTGTTTACTTTTTGCTTAATAGGCCTTTTGCTAACATTTCCCTTTCCAATAAGAAATTTTACATGTTTCTTTTTTGCTTCTTCCAAAAAGAAATCCTAAATGTGAAAGGGTCTAAAAACCCACACCCTTACCAAACAGACACATTGAGGTCAAATATATCTCATACTTTTCTCTTCATTTTCACTCATCAAAAGTCAAAAAATCTTCAATCCTCCAATCACCACCAGCACCCACCATCCCGTTCATCGACACCCTCTCCGTCGGCCTTGCATCGCGACGCCCTTTCGGTTGGCGGCCCTGTTGTACTTCATCACCCCGATGTCGCTTCCTTTAAGGTTTTTTTATTGGCTTCCTCTTCATTAATTGACCAGAAAGCTTCATCAATCTTTAAAGATGAAACATGGTTATGAAGAAGATGGTCACAACTGGTGACTTATTACAAATATATATTTATTTTTACAAAAACTTGGGTTAATGGAAAGATGGGTACGAAGAAGATGGGATATTTGATTCACTTAATTGGCAGATGGTTTTGTATAGTTTTAAATTTTAATAGAGTAGATTCAGTTTATCAATCATTTATTTTCATGGATTTACTAGTATAAATGGTTAGATTCAATTTGGGGCTTTTGTATGTTTGTTATAAAAACATTTTCTTTCATTTGCAAAAAGATAGCAAGAGAATCAAAAACACAAATCAAAAATTGGACTTCTGCTATCCATGAAATTGATCGAATGGAGATACACATCCCACTATACCAGTTATTTTAACACTAAAGAAAAATAAGGAAAACAATAATTTACTTTATTATTATATTACTCATTAAGCAAAGAAAAAAGAAACATGTTTTGTTTACATCGAAACTTAACTTGAAACAGACAACATTTGTAAAAAGACACATTCTCTAAACAGACAAAAAAAAAGAAACAGGCCCTAAATTACTAGTGGAAGCTCCAAATTAGTTTGAAATCAATATGCTGCTCATGTATCCTACTTCTTTGTCACTTGTATTTATTTGTTCTCTCATTTATTTGTTTTGTTTATGAACCTTTAGTACTCGTATTATCTATTTGATATTTGTCTGTGATATATTGTTATTTTGACTTTTGAGTCAGTGCTCATTATTTTACAGAAAGGTATTGACGAGAACTGGGCTGCTGCATTAGAACACAACCCTGAAGCTTTTGCAAAAGTGGTATGGATTATTTACTTTATACAGCCACACTTTAATACTTTAGCTTATTGTAAATAAATATTTCGTTGATCTACTTTTCAGGTCATGTTGTATGTTGACATGGAAGTAAATGGCGTTCCCTTGAAGGTAACAACTAGAGTTGGCAATTTGAGACCAATTGGTTAAAATGGGTCAAGATGGGTTAATATGTATTTGAGGATGGGCTACTTGGGTCACTCTAAATATTATAGATGAGTCTAGTTGATTATTTGATAGAAAGAGCAATCATATAGTAACAATTAACCAACAAGTCTATGCGAGCCAACTGTTTTTTTTTTATTTTTTTTTTTATTTTGTTTTTTTTTTTTTTTTTTTTTTTTTTTTTTTTTTTTTTTTTTTTTTTTTGTTTTTTTTTTTTTTTTTTTTTTTGTTTTTTTTTTTCTTTTTTTTTTTTTTTTTTTTTAATATTATACTCAAAATAATTAATTTTTTGTGAAAATAGGCGGGCCAACCCGACCAAAACTCGTCTAGACCCGGACCCATTTAGATCCATGTTTCTAGAAGACCCATCTAGACCCGGACCCGTCTAGACCCAAACCCATCTAGACCTGTGACCCAACCCTCATTTTTGTAATTCAATTTATTCTCTAACCCTTGTGGTCCATATGCATAATCCACACAGACCAGTGTTGTTAAACGAGTACTAATCTAGGTCCCTTCTATTAATATCAGGCGTTTGTTGATAGTGGGGCCCAGTCAACTATAATATCGAAAACCTGCGCCGAACGTTTGGGGTATGTAGCTTTTTTCTCATTTTTGAATTTCTGTTACGATTATAAACCATATTTTTAGATTTTTTCAATGAGAATCCATTTTCAATAAATTCTAGTTCCTAATCTGTAATAAAGATAAAACCTTATTTAATAAAGTTTAGTTATCAACATCATAATAGTTAAATAATAAGACAATTCAGTCTAATACTAATACTAATACTAATATCTATGTCTGATAATAATAATAATATTTATTAAAACATTGACTTATCATGTACTGCAACAATTTTATTTGAAACTTCTCGGAAAATTTGTATATATAGATAAAGAGCTCTTAATTGAGCAAATTAATAAGTGATGATTACAACATTGTAGAGTTTGGGCACTATAAGGTGTACACAAATAAATCAAATATTATTTTCCTTAATGCATTTAGTTTGCTGTAAAAGAATTTCATGGAAAATCATTGTTTCATGGAATAGATGGTCAGAGTTAAAACTTTATTGAAGTCATTAATGATGTAGGAAATTGCCTTACTATTAAAAGATTGTGTATTATGTAATTAATAAGTCTATAATTTACACAATGGAATTGCTTATTCGTACCACAATCTCCTTTTCAGATTGCTTAGGCTTTTAGACCAACGTTACAAAGGCATTGCTCAAGGAGTTGGTCAGACAGAGATTCTTGGCCGCATACATGTTGCTCCAATTAAAGTAAGAATCTTTACAAATACTTTCCTCAGTCTATTTATTATCCACCAATTTTTGTTAATATTTTTGATTTTGAATCATTGTAGATTGGAACAATTTTCTATCCTTGTTCCTTCTTGGTTTTGGATTCTCCCAATATGGAATTCCTCTTTGGATTAGATATGCTGCGTAAGCATCAATGCATAATTGATTTGAAAGACAATGTCTTAAGAGTTGGCGGAGGAGAGGTTGCTGTACCATTTTTGCAAGGTTAAAATTGTTATCTGTTCTACTTTTTCGTCATTAAAAATGTTATTTTGTTTTGACTATTCTATAATATTATAAGATCATCTAACTTTGTATGTTAATTACAGAGAAGGACATTCCAAATCGTTTCTTGGATGAGGAGGGGCAATTGAAGGAAGCCTCTAGCTCTGGGCCTCAAGTATGATATTGTTTAAAAATCTGTTATAAGATAGTATTCAATCTGTCTGATAAATCTTTTAAGAGGTTGAAAACATTTAAAATAACTCACTGGGCCACTTTTAACCCATTCGTTTAACTCTTTTCACTTTTTGTAACTTTTTAAGTTTGACCCATGGGCTTTAAACCCGGTATGGATAAAATCTAACCCAAATTGACCTATTTTCATGTAAATGGGTTGAACTTGCCACAATGCCACCCATTTGTTTCAAATATTATTCAGTTGTAATGATACATTTTCATGTCGTATTAAGGGATGGTACATTCTCATGTAGTATCAAGGGATTACATAACATACAAATTTACAGATGTCTTTCTATAAAATGTAATTTTCAGGGTACATCCGGATCAACACCACCATACAGCGGTCAATCTTCTGGTTAGAATTCTTTTCCATGCTATGTAATTATGCATTGATATTTGCTACAAAACGACCTTATATGAACATTGGGTGATGGTAAATCAAGTTCATAGTTTTCAATTTATTAAGTCGTGAAAATTGCAATGTTTAACAATAGTCTCACTGAAGAAATTAGTGGACCCAAAACAATATTGTCATTATGGTATTTATAAAGCAAAATTTATAAAATAGCAACCTACTTTTTGAGATGACCTAAAACAATTTTTTTCTTTTGTTATGCACCAACATGATAATTATGTTTTTTTGTCTCAAACTGCAGGACCTGTTGGTGGCAGCACTACCCAGGTGAATATCATTACTTAATAAAATCATTAATCTCTCGATATGGCTTCAATTAAACGCTAAACATAAAATACCCAATGGGAAATATAAATGTAACTGGCTTCAATACTAATGCATTTTTTACGTGTTCAGGGAGCTGATTTTGAAGCCAAAATTACGAAGCTTATTGAATTAGGGTTCAGTAGAGATGCAGTTATACAAGCGCTCAAGTTTTTTGATGGCAATGAGGAACAAGCAGCTGGATACCTTTTTGGTGGATAAACCTGGCATACGTACTTTCAATTTTCGAGTTTATTATGCAATCACAATTTTCTTTTTTCTGGCAATTTAAAATGTACTTTGTAACATTATTCTTCCTTTTTCCACATTCAAATGTGTACTTTATGACATTGAATTTGCTGGTCAATGGCCAGCTCGAGAACAGTTCCAGTTTATACATGTAGACATATAATTTAAGTTCATCATTGTGAGTAAGCCAGCTATATATGGTTCTTCATTATTGTTTACCCTATCGTTTATTTACGGATTTATAGAACATCTCTCTCTTCAGGGTAGACTACTATGTTTAAGTAGGTAAACGAATGATAAGAGTTTTAAACAGTTCACTTATAAGTGAAAGGATTGAAAATACGTTTTATCTTTTACAAGTGAAATTACCAAAAATTAGCTTAAAAGGTAACGAGTGTTGTCGAAATTCACTCCAACAACCCTGTTACATACATGTCAATGTCATACCAGATCTTGCAAGAATTGCCGATGTTCCTAACAATGTTTACTTCTACAGATGATACAGATACTTGGTTACTGAATTTTAAAAGTAGCGGTGTTTGACCAAAAAGTTCAAGGGTAAGTAACCGAAAAAAATCACAAAATAGTTTAAGATATTAGAACAAGTTACCCACAAATTTCTGTCAGCACTATAACCATCTTCAGCATTAGCATCAAAACAGTTCAACGTCTAATATGAACTTTTAAACTTTTTTGAACATAAATTATTTCAACCTTCTGATACAACAAACTTTTATTACGCGACCTGTATATCAATGATGAAAGACATGTCGCCTCATCATAAAAAGTCCGGTTTCACATAACCATAGTACATGTTAGTTCACTTGCATATATCAGTAACAACATCAAAAGAAGAAATTAATAGTGGTGCCTGTAGCAGTACAGTGGTCAGTCACTATAATAGTCTATATGTCAGTTTTAAGGTTGCAGCATTCATGTGATAGTTCAAAGTGTTGGTTGGTAGTGTGAGTTATGTGGCGCAGGTGCATGTGGGATCATCTTTGTCTCATGTGGGCTTGGGTTACTGATGCACCTGCTGAAGTGTTTCATATATGTGTGGTCACTAGTTCTTATGGCCCTTTGAGTTTAGTATATTGTAGTACGTATTATTTAGGCTTTTCATTTGTATTGTTCATGTATTTTTCTTTGGGTTTCTTCTTTAACTAGCTTGTTAATTAAGGAGGGACGCCTTGTATTGTATTTTGACTTTTTTTCTCCTTCGGTGGGATCCCTTATTAATTGTTGCCGTTCAAAAAAAAAATAATAAAAAATAAAAAAAATTAATAGTTCAATATATTTGATGACATGTTTATCAACGCTTGTCAATATAAAGTTATAAATAGATGTATTGTAAATATGGGCTTATTGGCTTATAGGTGATGTCTATTCATCATATCTATTAGGGTTTGTATCTTATAAATACACACCTTAATGTAACCTCTTGGAGGACCCATGAATGAATAAAATCTCCCCTCCTCTTATTCTTGTGTTCTTGTTTATTATTTTATAATACGTTATCAGCACGAATGTCTCAAAAGAAAGAACTAATGAACGGTCACCATTATCATTGATTAAACCACTCGGCGTTCACCATTCAGTTCCCTAAGGCAAGTCTTTGAACTCCAATATATTAATTTAATGTTACGTTATTCTTTGAAACTCCAAATGGGTCGAGAACAATAAATGTGGTTAATATTTTTATGTGAATTTTCAATGCGATTAATATATTTTTCTTGTAAAGTAAAGCTTGGGTAGGGAATTGAGTTTTGAGATATAGCAAACTTTCGTTTGCGAATAAATGTTCTAGTAGTTATAACTTTATTGTTCTCATAAATTAATAATAAGGTATAACGATTTTTTCGTTTGCGATAAGAGATGGTGGAGATGGTGAATCTTTAATTGATTCATCTCTAAATGTATTTTATTTTATTGTTAATCTTTAAAACTTTCGTATAGTTTACAAGACCAATAGTGGGTTTAAATTAATGTATTTGTTATAACATTACAAGTTAACAGATAAACAATCAATTAGATTTTTGAGTATCAAGAAAGTTTGCTTCGTATGAATTTTTTTGCTTTTAGTTAACATTGTAACGTTAATATAATGTTTCATATATAAGTTGTGCAGTGCGTAAATCAATGATGCTATAACAAAAGAATAAAAACAGAAAAATAGGTAAGAAATTCTAAAGTAATATCTTATATTTTCTCTTTTAAACTCTATTGTGATTTACAAGAACAACAAATGTTCTATTGTGATTACATAACGAGAATTATGTTATATTCTATTGTTAATTTTTCAAACTCTCATGTAATTTACAAAAACAATAGATGTTTTATCGTGACTACAAAGAGAGAATCAAAACAACATCGTTATCATGTTATGGTTGAAAAAAAAAAATTTATTAGAACCTCAAGTTCTAATATGATTCTTTCATGAATCAATATCATAACCTCATGTTATGATTATATTTATTCATAATAAAATCTCAAGTTTTATTACAATGAATAAATTAAAAATACAATAACCTCAAGTTTATTGTATCTCTTTTAATGAACCTCATGTTCAGTTATTATTCTCTCAAGAGAATCATAATATCATAACCTCACGTTATGTATAGAAAAAAAAGAGTATGAACCTCAAGTTCTACTACGATGAACATAATCAAAATACAATAACCTCAAGTTATTGTTTTCATGTTCAATCACAATTCTCAAAAAGAAAAATAAATTAGAACCTCAAGTTCTAAATATGGTTTGATCAATTGAATCAACATAACCTCATGTTCTAATTTGATTCAATTAATAGAATCAATAACATAACATCATGTTATGTTAGAAGAAGGAAAAAAAAAAAAACTCAAGTTTTATTATGATTTCCTCAAGAGAATCAAATAACACAATCTCGTGTTATCGTTATATTGAACCTCAAGTTTTTTTTTATTGTTACTTATATAATTAATTGCTTGTTTTATGTTAATCTTATCTATTTGCAATTTTATTTGCATAGTATTGTTACAGCTCGAATGTATTTGTGCATAAGTTAGTGATTTTCGGATGTTTTAAGATTTTTTTGAAAATACATGCTTGATATAAGTTGGTATAAATTGTGACCATGATTAATTGTATGTGACATAATAAACGAAAGTTACGAGAAATAATAATGATTAGTGATTTGTGTCGAATGTGACTATCTAGCTAGTTGATTTCCATAAGATAAGTTGAGAAATACTCGGTAGTCCTATGTTATTGCATTGCTAAAATATATGAGACTATATATCACCGTATCATCGATATCACGACAATGGTGTCGTTGAATTGAAAATAAAGAGAAAATAGAACACATAAATGTTCTATTGTTATTAGTTATTACATTGAAAAGAAAAAAGATTTTGTAAATTGCGTAACAAAGAAAAACAAAAGAAACAATTACCTTTATTAGTTTATTAATTTTGGTATGGATGTACATGTGATCACGTAAATCTTTCTATTCTATTATGCTAACCTCTTATATTTGATATTTTGTTACATATGGCTTGAAGAAGCGATCATGATTTGATCAAGGTAATTTTTATGTCTCATCCAAGAGATTAAAAAAAAAGGGAGTATGATAGTTCTAAGAATAAAATAGAAAAATATACACCAAGGTATTGCAAACAAGCTTATTATCGATGTCACTAATAAACTTAACCTCATATTATTTTTATTATGTAGTCTTATGAAGTTATTCATTATTTCAATTGCTCATCAAGTAATATGTGCATACGTTTTTGCATCATACCTCTATATTATTTGTAGTCGCATCGAAACACTGTTACATTGGTTTTTTAATGGTAAGATCTCGTTTTACTTCCATTGGCTTCTCTCCATAGTGAGCCAAAGATATCATCTGCATGATGATCTAACAGAAGAAAAAAAAGGAATACTTAACGGTTAAAGACCCGTTAAAATTATGGCAAAATCTAAAAGATGGATTACCATTGAAAGAGAGTAACTCTCTGAAAGCTCGCTGTAATTGTATGCACCTCAAGCTGCATTAAAAAAAAACATAAGCAAGTTCGGTCTCACAATTTCAGTGTTAGATCTGAATTTAAAAGAAAGTATATAATGGTGAAAGATCCGTTAAATGTATGTCGAAATATTTGACCATCATAAGCAAGATATTCTTGCAAATACGAGCACATTTTTCGCAATATTTAGTAGTACATCTGAATGATGAAAAGGAAAAATGCGATGAGATGGTTAATGCCTCGAATATACTCATATATCGAGGACGATGCTTTGATATAAAAGAAATGGGCATGTTTGAACAAACACGATAAACCCGTTTACTAAATTTGCTCCATATTGTCATGTTAAAAGAAACTGGTTGGCAACCTCAAGTTGCAACTTAAAGATCTCAATTCCTTCAAGCGAATGTGATAAAATGATCAATATAAGATGTTCATTCCCTCAAGTGAATGAGATAAAATGATCAATATGAGATCCTGATTCTCTCATGTGAATGTGATAATGTAATGATAAATGGTTAAAGATCATTTATCATGGTAAATGCTATGGTAGAGGAAGTATGACAATGACAAACCACTAGTAGTGGTGAAAATACAATAAGAAAGGAGCAAACAAAAATGCTATTTATGCAAAAATGCAATGTGATGTATGCAATATACAAGTGTGTCAAAGATATTACACACTATATTCATAGATTTAAGAATCTATGCTAGCACATTTTGCTCCGTAAAAGAAATATAAAATTGTCATGAGGAACGAAGTTAAATATTAAGGATGCATTATATTCTTTTGTATCTTCCTCGACATGCATTATATAAAGATTAGTAAAAGCTAATCATAGCCATAACATAAGTTTATGAGCTATAATTATAATATTTATGGCATGACCGGTTACACCATCCCGAGTCATTAATGCTGCGAAACTATAGAAGAATAAGATTCTTTAATATAAATGGTATTATCTCTCAAAAGAAGTTGATTATTAATTTATCAACTAGAATGGGGACTTAATTCCTCAATTTTCTGGAAAGAAAACAAATGGATATATGTAGGCATAAAAATCCATTGTATGAACCATTTAGAGTTTAAAATCGATGCATCGTCTAAATGGTCATCAAATTGCAACCTCAAGTTTGCATGATTAATAGCTCAAAATGAGCCTAACATTCCAGAGTAAGTATTTTATCATGAATATTCGATGAATTACTTAAAATCTTCAATGACATTGAGAGAATTTTTTTTTTTTTTGTTGTATGAGGCTATATTATAATATACACAACAAACAAAATTAGCATCATGCCAATATGTTATTATAATTCCTCCATTTTATAATTGGTTTTGGTTATAAACCAAACATATCCCATTTTTGTTTTTTTTGTACAAATTACTCTACCTAAATGCACATATATGGGATATAGAAGATGGATAATTCCTTCAGGAGGAGAGAAGTAGCTACAATTCAGAATGAATTATCATATTCTAATAGCCAGAAATAAACATTGGCCAAAAACAAAATTTCACCTACTCATGCTCTAATTATAAGTTGTGTAACACCCCAACCCAACAAGGGTAAAAGTGCTACATTATGGTGACATATCAAAGCATATACAGACATACAACATATGTATTACAATTGAATTACAAAGGTTACAAACGTTTCATGATAAAGGAATACATCTCCGAATCTTAGAAATACAAAAATGATAATCTAAAGTCTTATCAAAACCACTTGGAATATAACCACGCAGAATCTTCTCTAAACTCCTATTTGCACTCTTCACCCATAACCCAGCTTCCTTCTAAAACCTGCCGCGGGGAAAAGAAAACGCGGCTGAGCTTAAAAAGCCCAGTGAACAGATATAACAAAAGGGTAATATGAAACAGAAGAAAAGAGACTGAATATGTTGCATTGGATGAGTATCAGAATGGTCATAGCATAAGAAATAATGGCAATAAGGTGAAATAAATATTAATAAGAAAAGATTCAGTGTTACGTTACCAGTTTAAGTTTAAATCTAAGTTAAGGTGCAGACAAAGTATTCAATATTTCAACCACGTGCCCAGAACAGATCAGATAATAACAGATAATCGCCTCCTATGCAATCCAGAGGGGAGGCCTCAGAATATCAGATATAAACAGAGGGGTGACCTCAATGGGTTGTGAAGGACGTGTATTGCACACACAGCCACATTCACCAGATAACAGATAATAACAGATAACAGATATCAGATAACAGATATCAGATAACAGACCTAGGATGCATCCATTCGCTCCTTACCCATTCACATGCAGACCATAATCAAAGGGACGGTGTGAGAAATCACTCACCCACACATGAGTCATGTCACTGGTGCATCAATGACACGGACATGGAACCCCCATGCCTAGTGATAGCCCGGGTTTCATACTGAATGGTCAATGTCTAATTTTAACTGTTCAGATTACATATCAGAATTAATTATCCAGATTAAAACATGTATGAAACACCCTCAATTAACATAATTTACAAAACAGGCCCCTCTAGTTTAATTTATTTCAAATCGAATTACATAATTAACCAAAATGACAATTTAAATCCAATACTTACAAAATATGCATCTTAGGTACTTATAGTTATTTT